>JACGWL010000580.1:0-56210 GCA_034509725.1 Sesamum angolense
CATTTTTCTTTGAAATATCTGGGGTGCATTAGCTAGACCCATGGTAATACATTCCAGATATATTGACCCTGTGGTGTGGAGAATGCAGTAAACTTCTTTGATTCACTCTCCATTTTAATCTGATAGAAACCAGATTTGCAATCAAATTTAGAAAACACCTTTGCACCTTTAATGCAATCAATTAAGTGCTCTCTACTAGGGATGTAATAACCATCAAATTCTAGTATTTTATTGATACCTTGATAGTTAAATACTAACCTGGGTTTACCTCTTTTATTGACCATGGTTTCTTACCAGAAATCCAGGGCTACTGTATGCAGAGATTCCAGGCTCGATGAGTCCAAAATTGATGTGCTCCTTGATAATCATTTGCATATCCTTCTTATCCTCCATGTTCATCTGGATGGGCTTGTATCGAACATACTCATATTTGCATTCTTCTTTGATCTTAAGAGTAGCTTCGATCCTGTTCCTATCCCACCATGCCAGAGGATTTTCGCTGAAATTTCTCTGGATGAGCCTCTTTTCATTTTCGAGGGAAAGTTGGCTTTCCTCGCTTATGTCCATTGTCTTTAACTCCTGCATTGCTTCCTTGAGGTTCTTAATTTCTTCCTCAGAATCCTCGTAGAAACTATCGCTATCGATGAGTCCCTGTTGCCTGAAAGACAAAAGAACTTTACCGAACATCACCACGCTTGCTGCGAAAATTGATAGGCATTATCCTATTAAATGCCTTTTCTCTTCGCAAAACCTGTATCTCGCTACCACAGTTAGTAGTAAAGATTAACAGATTTCTCTGATTATCCTGCATATATCTTGCAAATGTTTGAATAAAATTATTACCTAGCAAGATATCAGCACCTGTATCATGAAAGTAAATGGGAGTGTTTTTACCCTAACCAGGGCGTTCCAAATGCTCCCCGATCATGATTTTGGCTTCTCGTATTCCCGTATTGAGTATTAGGATTTTTGTGAAAAATCTCTACCTGCAATAACGGGTAAGGTTTCCCTTGCTTCTTTAGGGAAAACTCTAGGTTTTGCTGTGCAAATTCCTGATCCTGAGTCAATATAAGCTGCAAAATATTCTGTCTTATATTGATCATACAACATACCCAATATATGTATATAGAAAAGGGCTTGTCATTCAATCCTTATGGTAACTCCATCAAGATTGAATTCCATACCGTTCCCTTTTCTTCCCCATGGTTTATGATCTCGAGGAAACTTATCCCCAAAATCATACTTCCATTTTCTCATCCTGCACACCTGTAACAAAAAATTTCATGGCCTGCTATTTCTAACATGCCTTCATATCTACCAACAACAGGCTGCGCAAATGATATAAGTCATCACAAGGAAAAGTTTTTATTCTTAGTGATGTCAAATATACTTGTATTTCTTTCCATCCTTCAGGGCATTAAGTTTTACGTTATCTACCCTAATTTCTTGAGGAGTTAAAACTTTTGACAAGTCTTTCTCTTTTCCTTTGTAGCCTATTATCCTATCTTCCGAAAAGGACATCCTGCTACTAAACTCAGTTCTAGAACTCATTGTTCGATCTAGGACTGGGTGATCTTTTATAACGATATCGACACCTCCTATTCTAGGTATCCTAATTGGATCTGGTGCCATTACCTTAGCAAATTCCTTGAAAATTCTGGGAATTTCGATATACTCTTTCCTAAGGAATAAATCAGAATGATGTGTATTGGAAAGGGCATAAGCAATTCTATAAGTTATAGAATATGGTCTATTACCTTCTTTCATTAGATCTTTTTTTTAAAATCCTGATGAAGGGTTAAGACTCTACTGAAATCTTGGTCAGCTAGGTTGTATGCGATCTGGATGAATATCAAACATCAATTTTCCTGCATACAGATTACCTATCATTGTTCCAAGACAACCATCTCTTAAGTTATTGATTCTTCTATCCATTATTGATAAATGTATTTCTGAATCAATTCCTTCCTTAAAAGTTGCTTTTATTACTAATTCAATAGTTCCTATGTGGATCCATTTCATAGTAACTGCAATTTCTTCTCTATGCCTACTTAATTCTTCAAGAATTTCTTCTTTAGGAATAAGCTGCATTTCCATCACATTACCAATAAATTCCATGGGAATAGCAAACTCACCTGAACTTACTTTGTAGATTATGTGATGTTTCTCTGGTTTAGTCCATCTGGTTGAGGACTTTACCGATTCCTCCAATTCTGAATCCATCATATGGACTGAGGTTGGAATTTGACGCATGATTCTTTCCATGGTTTTGTTTGATACTGTCATTCTGGAAAAGAATCCTGACAGGCTTTCAGAGGTCTGAAGCCTATCTTCTTCACTGTGATTATTCTGACTCGGTTGAAGATCCATCCGAATCAGTTTCTATTTCTTCTTCATAGACGCTTTCGTCCGAAGGAAGATCTTCAAATTGGTATATCGGTACCAATTCACCATAATAGACTGCGTCTAGTATGTCGTCTGTGGCTTCGAATTTTCTTATCTCACCACGTTTCTGCGGGCAGTCTGGAGCGATATGTCTTCTTGCTCCGCATGTCCAGCAGTTGCAGTCTTTGAAACTTTCATTAATCCGGGTGTGGGCCCGCCTGAAAATTCTTCTTGTAGGGGTTCTTCCTGTGGATCTTGTATCTGTTCGTCTAGATCCTTGGGATGAAACCCTTGTTGGTCTACTCTTTGCCCAGATTTGTATGTTCTGGCTTTTGTTTTGGACCACCATGATCTTCGCCTAAAAGGAGTTCTTCTGGAATTCCTGGAGTATAGATCACTCCTGTGTTTCCTCCTTTTTCTTGGCTCTCCGGATTCTCCTATAACAGTAGGAAAATCGTTATTCTCACAACAGAGAGGAGTTCGTTTAATCGTACCTCTCAGTCTTTTCATGTTTTTCTGGATAGATGCTTGATAACACCAATCCTTCAACTTGTCTTTGAGGAAGACATTCTCCTTGCTACTGAATCCATCTGTCCCTCAGGTACTTTGTATGATTGGATCAACATTTCCCTCCATGGACTGCAGATTTTCGCAAAGAACATTGGAGCTGCAACTTCCACTGCTACTCCACTCTGAAAGAAATACTTACGGAACCAATAGATATATTCATCTATTGCGCAAATACTTCTTAATTCAAGGCTGAAAAGAGCTTGTGCATACTCTCTAGCCTTTTCTGCTTCTACTTCCTTCGAAGTATCCATCTCGATGAAGTGTATCTTGATAAGCCTTCCTAGCCGATTTGCTATTGCACTCTTGGAATCTCCGGCAAGGATACTGGCTTTAGTATCGGCTGGGGTATTATCCCATCCGATCTTCATAGAACCCTCCAAGCTTAACTCCACTAATTTAATGAAGTTTTCTTTGTCGAGCTCTAAAGTGGTTGCTGCTATCTTTGTGGCTGCCACCCATTCATCTATCAGCTTCTCTAGGTTTCGGAAGTCGATAACGTCCAGGTTCAATACAGCACCATATGGATGCAAGGGCTGAAGCATTGTTCTTGCCCAGGGTGTATTTTCAGGTGCTCTTCGAGGATTTCTCCCTGGATTCTCTCGAAGTCTGGTTCCCACAAACGTCGGTGTTGCGTTAGTGTGGAAATCTTCACTTTCCCTCATGGGGTGATCTCGTGGAGCCTCGTTGGAACATGTGCTCCCCTCCGGCGGTGGTAGTGCTGGAGTGACTTCATTGATTTGAACATTGACTAATTCCACAATCCCAAGTTGGGAAAATGACTCAGCCAATTCTTGTAGATCCGATAGATCCGCTCTGGTTACCTCCATTTTTTTATGGAGTTAAGGATCTCTTGGATCTGTTCATCCCGAGTCTTTGGCTTGGGAATTTCTTTCGCCTTCCCTCTCTGATGTAAAAGAGGTACTGTTCCAAGGGCGTCGCTGATTCGCTCTTGTCTGGATATGGATGTTTCAGGGTTCTCCCGTTAGTTTCTTTTTAGATCTACTACTTCTGTCTTCAGATTTGTAAGATTCTTGTGTAGATCTGGAAGGATCTTAAGAATCTCGTCCATCTTGTGGCACAGAGAGTCTACTTTCATAGGTATGTTGGATAACCTATGTCCATAGTCTTGAACCGTCTTCTGGATCTCCCTCAGATCTTGAGAGATTTTCGAGGTATCGGCCTCGATTTCTTTCCAAACAATTCCTCTAATCATAATTTTTAGAGAGAAATTGGTGTAGGAATTGACCTTTTCCATTCCTTCTGGCTGGAATTGGACCCTGCACTTCAGTAGCCTGCAAACGCCTGACCACATTCCCTGGTACTGAAAGTTGGACTTGGAGTTCCCTAGTCCCTTCTTGTTCTCCTTCTCTTTCGAGAAAGGTCGGATTCGTCTCCTCGGGAGTCCGAAGAGTTGCTTTCATTTTACATGGACCCTTATAAGGACCATTGTCACATTTGTACAGAATTTCCCGAAGGACGTTCTTTCTTTGTCTTTCCAGAGTCTGGAAATATTCCCTGTTGTCATTGTAACTCGAACTTTTGTTCGGTTCCATTTTCTTGAAAAGTCTCCTCCGTTAGTTAGAAAAATATCTAAATATAATATTAACCAATATTTCTTCAATAAACCTAGGCTCTGATACCATTCTGGCCGAGCAACTTACCAAGTTTGCAAAAGGAGATGAGTGGAACCAAATATGCAAATTTTTCGAAAATTAGAGGACTAAATCTGCTGACCCCGAAAAGCAGAGGACCAAAAATGCGACACCCCTTATCCTGTGGGACTATAAGTGTAATTACCCCTCCCTTAATCTATCTTAGTTCTATTCTGTTCTTTTTACTTGTGTCGTATTGCTAATGGAATTCGACTTTTTAGTGTGTTCTTCCATTAGAATGTTAGGCTAATTTTTTTATTTTTTGGTTAAAGTTATATGATTGCTTGATTCCTAATACGTTGTGAGATCTAGCTTGTGCTTAAAACTTTCGTTAAAATAGATATTCATGTTATTCTTTGTGCTTTTATTACAAACATATGATTTATGAATAATATGGCCAATTGTTCATTATGAAGAAGGTTTGCTTAGCTAATTGAACTTTACAAATCCGTAATTGTTTGTTTAGTTCGATAACTAGTAGCAACATAGTATGATTAATCAAGTGGAAGTGGTTAGTTATGTTATGGGGAATGCATGGTCTAATTTAAATGAATCCTCGTAGGAATTTGTTGGTTAGGATCAGGCCTTTCTAAATTCTAATGCTGTTGATAAATTAAATCCTATGGACGTTCCTAGAGTTGTTTATTGATTAGGGAATTAGCCAACGGACGTTCCTTGGTTGACGACAAGGTAAGGTCGTTAGGTCGTACCAATGACCATAACTGATCTATTTATTTTAACGATTGTTACATTTGCATCAATGATCGACTAAAGGGAATCAAGCATGAACTAAACTTTAATCGAAAAACTTTCTCTCATATTAGTTCATTCTATCTAATTCTGTGTTTCTTTATTCTTTTACTTGATATAATCAAAACTCCCCCTTTCTTTAATTTTATTTTTTGAAGATTTTTTTTAGAAAAAGACTTAATCCCAGTCCTTGAGGATTCGACCCTATTCGCCACTCCTACAAGAGTGCCAGTAGGAATTTATTTTTGATGGTCTTGACACCCATCAGAAAGCATGAAAAAATAGAAATAAATGATTAATCTATATAAAATTTTCGATCAAGAGGTGTACCCTTCATCTTTTCGAGGTGTTTGGTTTATAATAAAATAAAATAGGCCATAGAACTCAAAGAAAAAATAAGAGGAACATGAATGTAAATAAGAACCTCACCATCGTAGTTTTTCTTCGATTAGCTTCAGGCATTGTTTCAATTGTCCACTCCGAATTTGTTTCGCAGTTGGATCTCAATGAAGCTACCTTCTGAACTCTTCACACCTCCTCTGCAGATCATCCCCTCCTCGTGCTCGCAAGAAGGTTACGGCAAGAGCGAAAGATCAACAATACGTTATTGAATTAACGGATTGATCTTTCTCGTTCTTGTTAAAATAGGTGACCAGAAAGCCAATTGGATTGGTGGTTTTGGGAACTATTCAAAGCAATCCTTATTTAAGTAATATTATCTCGATAAATATGGTAAGTTTTCGTCTTTAGTACAGTATCTGTTGCGCTTACTAATTATGTTAAACACTACTTTGACGTTATAATAGATGCCCACAAAGCACTCAAACAACCGTGCAATTGGACCGCGCATTGGATGACAGTCATGAAATCAACTGCCAAAGGGTTAGGTTTGAAACGTTCGAAGTCGAGGACCTCAAAACTAGGCATCGAGTGTCCTATGGAGACTTGAATTAAGAGTCTCATTCATTTGATGAGTGTCGCGTTTCATCGGAGACAGATGTGAGTTTCATCGGAGATAGATGTGAGATGTCTATGCGATCTCAGTGGGTCGACTGACTAGGTATCGAATCGACTGAACTGATTCATGGGGATCGTCATATGGAAGCCTTGGAGGCTTGGTCGATATGACGTGAGTCCCCAACTCCGATAGTATGGGAGTAGTCTTCAAATTTGAGGAATCACGGCAGTCGCGTGCATACAATGACTGTATCTTGGGTTTGTGCAAGAGGTGATTGTGTCATAAACATGATCATCATAACCCTTGTCCAGTGTAGTCGGAGTATGTAGCGAGGACGGTGAGTTTCAAGAAGAGGATTCGTCCCCTGTCAAAATGTGACAGGGGTATCTCCTATGTACTTGGAGATGTGTTCACGCTCTATAAAACTGTGGCCAAAGTCATTGGTCGAATAGAAAAAAGAGGTTCCTATATCGAGCAATTTAGTGTGACGTGATCTCAAGTATTAAAGCATAGATGCCTAGTCCAGGATGGTAACCAACTCCAAATTTCATGCCCTAAACTAAAGTTGGGAGACGGTAGATGGAAGGACCGTACCCCTATGGACTCGAGACCCCAAAAGTTCATACGGACACTCTCCTACTCTCTAGTGCCATGGACCGTTGCTAGACAGCCACCCATGATAATGGGTTTTTTTGATCAAATGTTGATCAAGAATTATTAATTAAAATTGATTTAATTAATAATAGTATTGGACACTAACCTAAGTCTAGCTAGAAGGTGAACCTAAATAGTCACACACAAAACGCCGAGAAGGGACGAAAAATTAATTTGGAATTAATTAATGGGATTAATTTATATTGGGCTTGTTCTAATTATTTAATAAGTTGGACTTATTAATTAATAAAGATAATTTGGGCTTATGAATTGTTGGATTAAATACATGTTAGGCTTAATTGGGTAGATTTTATTTAAATTGAATTTAATTAAAATCAATTGGGCCTTGAATTTTATTTCATAAAATTCGGCCAACATACCCCTAAAATTAAGCCCAATGAAAATTTTAGAAAAGGAAATATTTGACTAGCAATTACCACTTTTGGAAAATGCTATGTTGGTAATTCTTTACTTGGAATAAAGAAGAATTACCTTATGGATGATAGAATGTATGTAGATACATTCTAGTTCATCCATACAAGTACATATATATTCTACATAATTATTTGGAATAATTATTACACAACAAAAATATTTCCTTTCCTAAAAAAATTACATAATGTTTTCTCTTTAACTTTCACACATTCTAGTCCTTTCCTAGAACATTCGGCTACCCCTCTCTCCTCTCTAGCACACTTGGTGTGTTTTCTCCTTTGTTCTCTTATAGTAAGGAGAATCAAAGGATCCCAAATTTCGGTGTCGTCTGGACGAACTAGAGGACTTCTACGTTGGAGCCTCGGGGTGAACAAAACAACCAATGAGGAGTTTTGAGAGCTTGAAAAATATAAGTTAAAAGTTTGAAAAATTGAAGAGGTAATCTAATTAAAAGACCCAAGTCCCTCCCTCTCTTAATTTATAAATCCAATTTATAAATTAAATCGGGCCCAATTAAATTAATCCAATTAACTTAAAGTCCGAATCCAAAATTAATTAATTTTTGTGAAAATCCTACCCATGGATTTTATATATAAATGATCCAATCATTTATACTCTCCTACAAATTAATATAATTCAATTAAATTAATCCCATTATTCTAATATTTAGTGCAAGTCCCTATAGGACCCTCGATACTCTGTTTCAAGGTCCTTGGTTTGGAACATTTGAAACCGACTGTCAGGAGTTAGTTTCATGATTGCCAAACCTATGCGCAACCCAACACCATGGGTTTAACCTTTTGGTCTACGAGCATTTTGTTGTAACATTGAGACCCTGTTCAACAACAGTGGTGAGCAGAAAATGCACTGCCAACTTGATGAATTCTTACAGTATCTATCAATTCAATATTATTCGATAAAAAATGGCGAATGACGAACAACCAATCCAATTGTCTTTTGGTCACCTATTCCAATGACGCAAGTTAGTACGTAATATTAAAAAAAGAATATTGAAAAGGGATAATACGAAAATGAGATAGCAAATTATGTGAAAAATTGTGGGTAAAAATGAGTTTATATGATAAAATTTTCTTCTTAATGCTTGAAGAACGGTCTGCAACTTGAGGGGGCTGAACTTGGTTTTATAGCCAAAGTCCCCCACTGGTGTGGGAGCTAGCCAGTGGACCTGCCAGTGTGCAGGCTACAATACAAAAAAAAAAATTATTATAACAGCTTTTGGAACGACTTTTTTAGTTTATTGGAACGGCTTTTCTATTTGTAACAATTTTTGTAACGGCTTGACCTACCGTGGCTTTTGCCGTCGTTACAAATAATTTATAACGACCAGATGAAAAATCATTACAAATTGTAACGGTCGTTGTAATTCCTTTTCTTGGCCGTTACAAATTTAGACGATTTATAAAAAAGTAGTTTGTAATTGCTTTTGTAACGATTGCATTAAATTAAATTTGTAACTGCCTTTGTAACACGTTTTGGTATGGTTTTTCTAGTACATTGGCGCGACTTTTGTAATACTTTTTGTAATGTTGTGGAATATTTTGGTAACATGTTAAGGCACATTATTTGTAACACTCTTTGTAACGATCCTTGTAATTGCTTTCATTACTTGTATTGTAACAACCCTTGTAACTGTTGTCGTAATAGCTAATATAGAGCTTTGTAACTGTTTTTGACACAGTATTTGTAACAGCTTTTGAAATTCCTCAAATTATTTATGTTACAAAAGCCGTTAGAAAGGACTTATAAACATTATTTTTTTTGTTTTGTAATATAATTTAATATTGATTTTATTTAATTTATTATTATAATTATTTTAATATTTAATTTATTTAATTTAATATTTGTTTTTTGCAACATAATATTTAATTTAAAATTGTATTTTTTTTACAAAAATTAGAAAAAAAATCCTAATTTAAATCATGGCCATCTACAGGCGCATCCTCGTTGTCGCCGTCGGGTGCGGGTGGGTCAGTTGGAGGCTGGGGCACTGTATGATTGGGCCAGTCTAGATCACAGCTTCTGATGTAGTGCTTGATCATCTGCACCCAATCACGCAGGTCGTCACTCTGCGGCTGTGGCGGCAAGGGCGTAGGAGCATTGGAGCTGCTGGGCTGTGATGATCCATCAATCGTGTGGTGGGCCTTGGAGTCGAGATCGAATACTCGGCCCCTTTTTTGATCGCCAGCTGCTGATATCCACAGCTGCTGCTCGTTCGGGGTCACAGAGGCTTGAGACGAGGGTGCCAGTTCCTCGCTGCTATTCTCTTCCCCCTGGCGTTCACTCAACAGCCTCAAGACGCCTCTTGCAAACATGTATAAGAATTATATTAAAAAAAATAATTCTAAGTTTAAATTTTTAAAAAAATGAATACTTACCGTGACCTCCTCCGCCCGCGGACCGCTCCACTGATCGTCGTCCTTCTTCTTGTCCACTTTCTCGAACACCTCCATCTAATTGACTAGGCGTCCGAGTTGTGTCTCCTATTAAAAAAATATTGTTATTAAAAGTGAGAAATAAAAAAATAAAATTTAATTATTAATAAAAATTAATGCACTTAGCACTTACCAGCTTGCGCTTGTGCGCCCTAACGGATGACGACCCGCCGTGGTAGACGGTCGCCGCTGCTTCCAGGCTGGGCGCCCGGTTGACCTTATTCTTGGCCGATTGTGTCTGAAATTCTGGGCTCGCCAAAACTTTAGAAGCTGGTGCCAGATCTCCTCGGCCAACCACAGTAGTTTGGTCAACTGGTTGTGGGCGTCGGCAATCTGCTTCCGCAAGAACTTCCCGGCCTGTGACTTGACGACCTTGTACATGCACTCGTCGTCGCAGTCCCACCAGTAAGAAATCTGAAAAATTGACTATAAAAAAGGGTTAAATACACTTTGCACCCCTGAACTATGCATTTTGTCTCATTTACACCCCTAAAGTATGAAAGGTAACAAAAACACCCCTGACAAAATATTTGGCTTTACTTTATTATTGAAATTTACCGTTACCGAAAAAAGACAAAATAATTTGGCATTGATAAGACAATAATGCCCTTCTTACTCACCCATATATTTTTATATTCTACTTCCTAAAATATATTTTATTAAAGTATCTCCCCCAAACTATTTTTAGTTATTTAAAATTTTACTCACGTTTTATTTTAAAAATAATATGTATAATTTATAATTTTTTATGAACTATGGAACACAAAAAATATTTATAAGCTCAATATATGCAAATATATTTTACAAAGTAAATATATTATGTTAAAAAGTACATGTAAATATGTGTTAATAGATAATGCATATAATATTATAGATTAAGTATGTTATATAACTTATAAATTTTCTATTGAATTGCATGTCACCATAATAAAAATATATCATATCATTACTTAGAAAATATAGAATATTATATATAATTATTTTATAGATTTGCATATTTTACAGTATATAAATATATGTGCAGTGTAATATTTTAAATTTGTATTGATATTTATTTTTAAAAAAGAATCAATATATATAACAACACAGGGAAAACTTATGTAAATTTTTTATCAGTTGTGTAAAAAATATAAGAGTTGTAAATTTATGGAGTTTATACAGATTCTATACTCAGTATACAAATTATAAATTTTGGGTAGCGTTTATTTTAAATAAAAAAAAGTTTATAATAATTTAGATTATATTTAAGAGAATAATTGTAATAATATTTAAATAATAAGGGTACTTTTGTCATAAAAAATTAGTGTATATCATGAGGGGCCATTTTGTTACATTTTATAGTTCAGGGGTGTAAATGCACTTTATGCATAGTTCAGGGGTGCAAAGTGTATTTAACCCTAAAAAACTAAGTAGTATTTAATAATAAAATAAACATAAATTTTGATTAAACATAAATAATATTATAATTACTTACCTTCAGCTTCTGGAACAAGAATAGCTAGTGCTCTTGTGGGATCTGCGAGATGTTGCCCCAGGGATGCGAATAATGCCCTTTGACCGCATTATTGATGGCAGTGTGAAACTTGCGGCCGGACCTGAAAATAACATTGAAAATATTGAAATCAATTAAAAAAATACAAGTTATATAAAAAATAAATAAAAATCACGGTCGTACCTTGCATCCTAGAAGCTGATGCAATGCCTCTGGGCCTGTACAGGAAGTAGTGGGCGCTGCTGGCACTAGTGGTGGTGGTGCATCCCACGGTCGGGCGGAAGCCTGTGAACTACTAGCCCCCGCCGCATCTGACCCTACTGCGCCGGAGTCAGTAGGAATCTGCGGGGGCTGGGACACAACTTCCGATGAAGGGGTGGCTGGTGTAGGATCCGTTGGCTCAGCTTGGGAAGGGCTGGGAGGGCCCCGACTACTGCCACGACCACGGTCCTGCCCTCGACATCCTCGTCCAGGTGGAGGCAGAGCACCAGTAGACATTAACTATAATTTTAAAAAAATTTAACATTAGAAACACATTTCTTAATTTTCTAATATTTTGATAAATCTCCTATTTCCCTAAAATTATATATTAAGGTCCTCTAATTTTCTAAAAATTAGAATTAGGTGCATAATTTTTGTAATATTACCCTTGATATACGTATATACTCCTAGTCTTGGGACCTCATTTGGATCAGGTCCCAGGCACACGACAACCCGTTCACCTACAAGAAGCTCATACACTTAGGGCCTCCTCTTACATTTGGCAACGCCCTAGGTCGTCAAACTCTCAAACAAGTCCTAGACCTAGGACACTTGCCAATCCCTAATAAACATCCCAAACATAGGACGCCCAAAACATTTCAATACACGTCCTGTACCAAGGACTCCAACCAGGCCCCAAGCTTGGACCACCCCTCGAATCTCAAATAATATCCTAGACCAAGGACATCTCTCTCAAGGTTAGCTAAAGTTCACCTAAACTTATCCATGATAAAGGAGCACTGCCCCAAGGAATAAGCCCTGAAGAAACAAAAACCAGCCATCCCTTGAGAATGGGAGACTTCCTGTTCTAGATCAAGGCCATAGCGCCTACGAAACAAAAACCGAAGGGTCACTCCTAATTATTTTCCTTGTAATTCTGTAATTTTCATACTAACACATGCAACAGAAAGATAATTATAGAAAAAAGAAGCAGGATGTATTAAAGCCAGAAACAGGCGAAGAAGTACGGGGCAGAAAAATAAATCGTCTCATCCTCACCCCTAGTGAGGGAAAAAAGTAGAAAATTAAAGAAAATTGTTTGTGGGAAAGACAGGAACACATGAATTCAAACTACCCCACAAGCGGGGCCTTCTCTTGGGCATCATCAACAACCTCCCCCTGAGGAGTGCGAATATCCTTGACCTCGGCCTCGTTTGAGGGACTTGGAACATCTTCTACCATCGGCACAGGCAGGATCCTCTTAGAAGCTCCCTCTCCCATCGCGGCCTCGAGGACCTGGTCAGTATCACCCCTCACCTCTGCCTCCACTGCCTCCAGGATCCGATCTAGATCCTCTTCTGAAAAAATATGCCCAGGTCATGACTATAGAGTCCACAAAAACAATTAAAGACAGAGTAGTGAAACAACAAAAATCGATACTTGAATCCAAGGGAGGAGGTCCAACAACTGAGATAGGCTGACTAAAGGGGTCCGGGGCTGTATCCAACACCAAGTCGAAATTCAGGAAGGCAGCATCTTCACCGGTAAGAGGGTAGCAATGAGCGAGGAACTGCTGACAGCAGGCTCCGAAAGCAAAACGAAGTTAAAGCCCAGCCACCAGAGCCACCTCCTTCTTGTAGTCCTCGGACTTTTTGAACTCGGAAAGGCGGCTTGCCCAATACGCATCCAAATAGTTCCTCCCTTCCTCGATAATGGGGAAGTCCTTACGGACCTAGTCCGCCAGCATTTGGATTTCCTCAGCATGATCCTCTTTCATTGCAGCTATCTCCTTCTGAAGCTTCTTAACTTCCCTCTCTGCCTGTTGGTACCTGGCATAGCCTACCTTCTTTGATGCCTGAAGATCAGTCACCTCCCCTTGCAGATGCTCTACCTGCTCCCCTAACCTCCACCTCTGGGCCTCTCCAGACTCACCGACAGGATGCGACAAAAGTTCCCCTCGTAAAGTCACAGCCTGGAGAAGGATAGGGAAATTGAAGGAGCGATTACAACAAAGGAAGAGCAAGAAATAGACCAAGTATGGAAACATAACTTTACAAGCACTAGGGATAGCATCCTGTCCAAATCCTCGCGGGATACTAAAGACATAAGGCGTTTATCAGAGGAAGTGATAACACCCTTTAGAATATCGGTGGCTCGGGAAGAGGCTGCCTCTCTCTCTAAGTCCAACATCAAATGATCATACATCCCCCCCAGCCGGAGAAGAAGAAGAATGGAAGATCTTCCCCCATAATCCTCAGAAGGAAGAGGAGGAGGAGCAGGTGGTGTAGGAATATGGCGAGTAGAACTAGTAGGAGAAGCCGCAGAGGAACTTGGCCTCGGTCTATTTGAAGACGACCCAACCTGGGCAGCAACAGAGTGTTTCCCTCTCTTATCTCCAGAGGAGAAGGACCCTCGGGAAGACCTGGTATTCGGAGGCGTGGTAGCAGCATGATGTTCTTCTCTAAGAAGTTTGCTAAACATGATGTCACCTGCAAAAACAAAAACCCACTCAGATAATACTTCAAAGAACTCACCAGGATATATACAAAAAGCATGAAAGAAATACCCAGCGATTCCCCCAGGGGTTCGACTCGAGGGCTTAACCCAAAATGACTCAAAAGTCTGTCCTCGGTTATGAGCTTACAATCGTAAAGGGACTCATTTAACCTCTCAAAAAAGCAGCAAAGGTTGGGGGATCTATCATTTAAATAAAAAGGCAAGGCAGGAGGTACATCATCTATCCAATGATCAGGGACAATCCAAAGCCTAGGCGGAAGGACAAAGAAGAAACTCCCTTTCCACCACTTTGGAGGACTAGGAGGAGGAAGAAAGGGAACTCATTGCCTGGGTGCAAAATGAAATACACCTGGCTCGGTCCTTCAACTGAAAGCACTGTGAGAAGATTGTGGCAATAGGGATAACACCATTAAATGAAAAATCATAGAAAAAACAGATAGAATGCGAGAAGAATTTGGTACCAATTGATTCAGGGGAACCTGGAAGAGATGAGAAACTTCATAATAAAATGAAGGTAAGGGAAATCACAAACCAGCCAGAGCTGGGAGGAGAAAACTGATGCTATTAGCGAGAGGGAAACTAGGATGACTGTTAGGGACAGGGACAAAAACCATAAAATCCAAAGGAATAGCGAATTCTTCCACCAACTGATTAACCTCGTCCGAACCCAAGGAGCAGGGCACCTAATCCAACCCGGAGGGGTGAGATCCTCTTGTTCGTGGCAGAACTCTACTTTCCCCAGGCCTCAGGTCCCCCTCGCCTTGGGAAGACCCTTCCCCCCACTCATCGTCTTCCTCCTCCTCCATTTCTGAGGACTTATTTAGAAGCTGACGAGCGGCCTGACGAAGACTCCACCTCCAACCACTTTCATGAGCAAGAGGGTTAGGAACCAACCCTCTCGAAGTGGCCTTAAAGGCATCCTCACCTTCACTACAGACTCCCCCATAAACTGAACTGACCTAGAATCGGAGGACATGACTACAAGTCAACATAAGAAAAGGAAATACTAATAAAAACACCACAAACCTGAAGAGAAGAATGCCCAAAGCAAGAAAATGAAGAAAAAAGAGAAAGAAGAGAGCATAGAATAAAGGACATGTGGGGAGTTACAGGCACCTCGTCTAGGTAACCGCCCCACAATCGAGCGGTTACCAAAGGCGTGGGCACGTGAGAAGAGACAAAGCCGTCAACGCGCCCTTAGAAAAAATGATGACTGACCACTTGTCAGGCGTAGGCCTGAGCTAGGGCTACACTCTTGCCAGGTAAGGAAATTAGGTGGGAAGATTTGAACCACAGACCTCCTAGGTATTCGACTTGGCCTGGGACTGAAGATAAGTACTATCCACTCTAAGCCAAAAGTAGGGCGACCCAGGCCATACTTTTCCTTAGAGTGGAGGGGACTAGGTGATATACGTATATCTTCCCAGGCCCAATAGTCAACCCTAAGTAGGCCCTAACGGAGATTTCAACCCAAGAGCCACTAATGGATCAGGCCCAAGAATGCAATCGACCCAAGCGACCATTTAAGCCCAGGTGTCACACGACCAGCCCAGTCGGATTAGGGCAAGGATGCCTCAACACAAGAATCCTGAGTCAATCGGACTCCTGATTAACCCAAACTCTCGCATCACCCCGCCAAATCCAGGAGTTCCAGATCCGAACTCTTATCCGTCCACCACCCCCACCAAATTCGGAGATCCCAGATACTCCTCTTCAAAACCCATGACTCTCCGCTATAAATACAAGGCCCCTTCCTCAAATCAGCACCTCTTGCAAGTTCTTTAGATTATCACTCTCGTTTTTACCTCATATTAAATTCTAGTACTTTAACAACAATCATCCGCTGCTTACGTTATTTTTTATGCATTCATCTATTCTATTTTTGAGTCGATCAATGATTTGGGCGTCAGAGTTCTAACGTATTTCTTGCAGGTCCCCTCTGTCGGGCTTGTATTATTTTGTGGCTCAAGCTTTTTGGATCAATCCAACGGATTTATGCGTTTTCAAACGTATCCACCCTATTTCTCAAAAATTACCTAAAGGTCCTCTAATCTTATAAAAATTACAATTAAGTATTATTTTTTTTTGTAGAAATTGCATTGCTGTCCATAATTTTCTAATATTACCCTATTTCCCCAAAAATCCATAAAGGTCCTCTAATTTGATATTACTGAGATTATTGGTCTAATTCACAAAAGCTACACAAATTACATTTTAATTTATAAAAATTATTTTTTTAATTTCAAGAATTTATTTTAATTTTGAGAAATTAATTTAAAATTTCCAAAATTTATTTCTAACTGTAGATATTTATTTTTAGTTTCAACAAATTAATTTTCAATTTAAGAAATCTATTTAAAATTCAGAAAATTACACTACGATTGAGAAAAAAATTATTTTTAATTTCAGAAATTGATTCTAATTTCAGAGAAATTATTTTAAAATTACAAAAGATTAATTTTTTTTCCAAAAATTTATATTAATTTTCAAAAATTATTTAAAATTCCAAATTTTTTTGTTTTATTTCAGAAAATTACTGTTTAATTTCAAAAATTTTTTATTTTAGAATTTTTTTTAATTTCAGAAAATGAAATCTGAAAATATTTTAAAAAATTCATCTAATATTATTGAAAATGACCTAAAATTACAAAAAAAATACCTAAAAATACCTAAAATCACAGAAAATTACCTAAAAATATGTTTTACTTTCAGAAAATTATTTTTATTTCTAGAAATTTATTTTTAATTTCAAAAAAATAATTAGTAATTTCAAAAAGTTACATTATATTTTAGAAAAATATATTATATTTCCAAAAAATTCCCTAAAATCTAAAATAATCATACACAGAAAATATTGAAAAATTTAGAAAATTCCATAAATTCAAAAATATTTTTAGAAATTAATTTTAAACTTAAAATGACAGAAACCAACCTAAAATTTTTGAAATTAAAATTAACTTAAATTTTTGAAAATTTTTGAAAATTTCTGAAATTTTCCTAAACTAATTTGTAAAATTTTAAAAAAATACTTATATTTATAATTTCAGAAAATAATATATATTTTCATACGTATTTATATATCAACACTAATAATGTGAAAATTTTCTAGAAAATTACAAAAATCATAATAATAAACCACCAATGATTTCATGCCTATATGTACATAAAAATGAGAAAACAAGGAAAAAAAAGGGGGCGAACATACGACTTTGGAAAAAAGGGGAGGGCAAACGGCGGCGAACGAGGGCAGACCTTTAGCAGCGGGCGAGGGGAGACAGTGGTGGGCAGGCGGCGGAGATGTGGCAGACGGCGGCGGTGGCAGAGAGAGAAGAGAGAGAGAGAGAGAGAGAGAGAGAGAGAGAGAGAGAGAGAGATTAGGGATTTGATGAAGAAGAAGAGGGGAAGAAAAAAATCGGCCAAATATTGCTTATGTATAAATTTTTAGAACAACCACAACCGTTACAAAGAAACCGTGACAATGAGAGTTACAAAAATACAAAGCCATTACAACAGCCATTGCTATATATGTTGTCTAAGGAAGCTGAGTAAAAAAATGTTACAATGTGTATTACAAAATAAATATACGACGTCGTTTTGATCATAGTTGTTACAAAAGTCGTTACAAAGAGTGTTCTAAATAATTAGTTATTTTTTTTGAATTTTTTAAAAAAAAAATATGCCGTTCTTGATGATTTAATACTGCGGAAATGTATTATTGTAGTGGAACAATATAATCAATACATTATGATTACGAAAAAATTTATCCACACATTGATACATGTTCAAAGTTTCCAATAAAAGTATATATTCAAAAATGTCAGTATTACATTGATGTAACTGAGAATCACAGTGTTTCACTACATGGGTTAATCGGACAGTCAAAATTAAGATCCAACCGTTAGATACGATCACACTTACAAAAAAAATCCATTTGGAAAATTTGTAGTCTTATCGGGTATATGAATATCGAAATATCGTTCTTGGAACGTAACAACAATCATTCAACTTCGTGTATTTTTAAATTAGGCCATTTGATTTAAAATCATATCGTCTGATATCATTTAAATTTGGACACATATTTATATGCATTTAAATTTGGTATGGATTAGACTGCCAGATGTAAAGATATTGTACTTTACAACCAGAATTTTCAAAATGGCTCATCTTTTGGAACTGCTTTTGTAATTGCTTTTATAATTGAAGTTTGTAACGATCTTTGTAATGGTGTTTGTAATGACCTTTCAAATGTAAAATTCTCACTAATTTTTTAATTTCAAATTCAAAAATTTTATCTTGTAACGGCCTTGAGTAGTTTGGCCGTTCTAAGATTTTTCCGCTTGTTTTTTCCCGCTAGCTATTGTAACGGTCCTTGTAATAGCCGTACAAAAATTTGACCGTTCTAAAATAAAAAAGTAAAAAAAAATCTTACTTTTTCTTACAACATTGTAAATTAAAAAATACTTCATTAGAAAAAATGTACATCATGTAGCTTCGTATTCCTCATCATCAGTCTCGTCATCCCTGCCGCTGTCTTCTTCTTCGTCTTCATTTTCATCGTCATTTTCATGCAATTGTCTCCGTGAAGTATCTGCACTGGTCTCCCTATGCGTGCTTCATGCGGAAGGTGAACAATAAGGTGTTCCATTGAGTAAAAAAAAGCTAGCGAAAATATCTTCTCAAGGTTGCACAGGATGATGGCAACACTACTTTCCAACCCATGAAGCCTGTGAACATCCAGCGTGCTCGAGCATATGCTTTGGATTAATAGACTGACCTCAGCTAATGCGCTCTATACATGCTCGGAAAGCATTTCACAAATCGGAATCAATTTTTGCTTGAATACGTGACAATCGTGGCTCTTCATGCCATGCATTCGTAATTCCGTCATGTCAACACAGTGTGCAAGGTTAGACGCGTATCCATCAGAAAACTTTAGGCCACAAATCCATTCACATACTCTCCTCTTCTACTATTTTCCTAGTGTATATATCGCTTTAGGCATAATGTTCGGTCTACGTTCATCCAACTCCAGCTCAGGACGATTACATACGATCTTCAAATTCCTACATGCGTTCATATTATCCTCTGTCTTTCCCTTGATGTCCATGACCGTGTTTAATATATTATCAAATACGTTTTTCTCAATGTTCATGACATCAAGGTTGTATCGGATCAGAAGTGTTGACCATTACGGGATCCCAAAAGATGCTTTTCTTTGTCCACTTGTGATCACTACCATAGCCATCAGGTAATGACAATGGTATTTAAACTGCAGGACTAATATTTGTAATCCAATCATGGATCTGGTCTCCTGTTAGCCTCGAACGTGCAAGCTTATTCTGGACATTATTCTTTGTGAAGACTTTCTTATTCATTCGGTATGAATGGTGCATAGGGAGAAATTGTCTATGGCAGTCAAAGTAGCATGTCTTCCTACCGTGTTGCAGATGGAATATCTTTGTATCATCCATTCAGACCAGACATCCCATAATTCCTACGGTACTTCTCCAAACGCCATTCCATAAGTGGGTAGGTCGTTCACAGTCCACATCAATGTCACCCTCATTATGAAAGCCCGATACGTACCATGGTCATACGTTCTAACACCCACATGCCACAACTGCAGCAGTTCTTCGATCAATGGTTCCAAGTACACATTGATCAAACGCTTCGAATTAGAAGGGCCAGGGATTACCATCTTCAGAAACATGTACTCGGAACTAGGAGTATAAGCGGTGCGGTTTGTGGCAGTTTAGATAATGTTTTGGCCCAATCCAATAATTGCGGTTTTAGAAAGCTCTACCCAAGCCCAACCCAACGATCATAAAACTGCACTTTGCAGTCTAATTGGGTTGGGGTGGGTTAGACCGGTTCGACCACGATAATGATAATAGTACTTGATTGCAAAAATACGGTCTTTTTTTTAACTAGCCCAAGACCAACCAAAGCACCTTTAGCCCGCTAATTGCGGTGCGGTTTGGGTTGGGTCGAGCGGTTGGGACGGTCCGATGATTTTGTTGAACACCCATACTCGGAACTCATGCACATACCAGGGAGGAGATTGTACGGTGTAATGATAACCGACCAACATGAATAAGTACGACCGTACTGACCGTGCAATGCAAAACCATCTATGCAAAGGCTTAGCCAAACATTACGCTGCTCTTCTGCAAAATCAGGATACATTTGGTCAAAATGTTTCCACGCCTCGGCATCGGATGGATGACACTCGACCCCTCCTCTGTCTGATGTGTGGCATGCCACGTTATGTGCTTGGCAGTCGCCTTTGAAGAATACAACCTCTCCAGATGGGGAGTCAGCCGTAGGTACCTAAGGACAGCATACGGGGACTTCTTCCAGTGTGGGTCTCGCTCTCGAGAAGGCTTGTACCTAGCATCCCCATAAAATTTGCAGTACTCCATATCGACGTCGTCCTTCTAGTACAACATGCAACCATTCTTACACTCATGAATTTTCTCAACAGGCAAACCCAAATCCTTTACCAACTTTTTCGTGCTATAGTAATCTTCCGGCAGAGTGTGATCGGAAGGCAATATTCTACTAGCCTATTGAGATATTCTATCATATATTCGCTAAAAAATATGTCCATCCACCTTGATATCCACCAACTCAGCAACAACACTAAATTGAGATTGGGTGCAACCATTCCACAAAAGTTAGTTTGCAGCATGCACTACATTGAAAAAATGGTCTGCGAACCCTGGCTCATCATAATCGTATGGGCTACCGCCACCGTAACAATATGAACTAGGACCGGCATCCACAGGGCAAGATCTCGTACCATCATCAGGGACACTTTTGTGAGAAGAAGCAAAATAACTCGGCCTGGTTGCATAAAAAACTATCCTCTACGCCCAATCCACATGTTGTTCATCACCCCATTGTGGATAATTACCCTCAACATGGCTAGCTGGGGTTGGCTCCTCCGATACTTGAGGGGCACTAGGAGCCTCAAAATATCCTGCACAATATTCTCGCCATGCGAAGTCCAATTATAATATTTTAGTATAAACCCTCGCATACACAAATGATAACTAACATCGTTGGGTGTTCCAAACTTTGTGTTTTTTCACTTTCAGCAAAGACACCTCATTTTGTCTCCATCTATATGTCTACGCTAACCTTCAGCCCATTCTATGAAAGTCGTAACCCCATCCTCAAACTCTGCTGTGAGACTTGCCCTCCCCGAAATATTTTTATTATACATCCATCTCCTCCATTCTTGTAACATGATGATATTATATATACTGTAAATTCACATGTATGTAATTAATATATAATTAAGCTACTTTCTAGCTGATTTGACGACTTATAAATTTAAAAATATTACATGCATTACACTACTTAATTAGGTGAATACATGCATATTAACAATATATATATATATATATCAACTAAACATATATAATTAAAAATTAAAAACCGATCGTAAAAACTAATTAAATCACTATGTATGTAGAAAAATATAATTAATTTAATTAAATACAATACAGTACTAAATTAGATGTTGTTATCTGGTCGACTAACTCAACACTTGCAAGGCTATAGTGGATCGACGGTCCAAGAATTTGAGCGATATTATTAAATATTAATCTAAAAATCCACTAAAGTAAATATGCGAGAAAATCTGAGTATTGAGTGTGTTTGTGGTTAGTAATATTTTCTAAACCATGAATTGTAATGAAATGAAAATAATTTGCACATATATATAAGATTATTTACACCAGCTTTTGTAACGGGTTTTGGAACTCCTAATATAGCCGTTGAAAAGTAGCAGTTTAAACGGCTTGTAGTGACTTGTATTTCCATCGAAAAATTCGTTACAATAATCAAGCCGTTACAAAGATCAGTGCAATATTGTAACGACCGAATAACTGTAACAGTTTTACGCACAACACACAATTTGTAACGGTCTTAGGCACGATTTTTCGCCTTTACAAAAACAAAAAATTTATTCCTCCCATATGACGTCACCGTGCGCGAATCGTTACAAAATAATTACAATGATTGTTACAATTAGAACGACTTTAGGCCGTTCCAAAAAAGGCATTACAAATTCCAATTTTTTTGTAGTGTTGTGTGCTATTGCATGTGGGCAAAGGCTGGGACACGCACACTGTGTGCTGCAGTGGGTAGGAATGCGGGTGAGACAACAATGGTGCTTGTGCGAACGTGGCTGGCTGGTTGTCAGCTGGAACAATTTGTTTTATTCTTTCAGAATATTTTAATTTTTTAATTTTCTTCATATTTTCCTGAAATAGTTAATTTTGGTTGAGATTAGGTATTCCCCAAAGTTAAATTGCTAAAATTAAATAAAGGAATTTTCAGGCAAGAATTTATTTTTTGCATAGGCTTATATCCATGATTAAGTTGAATTATTTTTTTCATATAATTCCTTGGATTGGATATACAATTAATTGATGATATTAGATATCTTTATTATAATGCATGGTTTGCGTTATATCTTAGGGATATCGTAGGTCGAGAATGGTATTAGATACCTCTTACAAAGCTATTTTCATATGAATCATAAAAGCGGGGCATTGATAATTTTGCTTGTGGACTCCAAGCCCACTAGGAAAAAGTTTCCTAAAATCCCATTTGAAAGTGATGGGCTTTTGTAGGAATAGTGGGAGACTGAAGTCCAAGTTCTTAACTTGAACATATTATTATGACAATCTAATAATTTTTTTGGTTAATTATAAATGTCTAAGAATCAACTTAATTCCACACTTAAGGCAAACAATTTGATGGAA
Organism: Sesamum angolense; assembly: GCA_034509725.1. Classification (NCBI taxonomy): domain Eukaryota; kingdom Viridiplantae; phylum Streptophyta; class Magnoliopsida; order Lamiales; family Pedaliaceae; genus Sesamum; species Sesamum angolense. The sequence continues at coordinate 22,845 of JACGWL010000580.1, forward strand.
TAAATTATTCGAATTTGCTTAGAAATTTGAGGACAATTCTCAATTTCGAGAACGAAACCTATGTTCTGGATAAGTCTCTACCGTAGACTTTTCAAGAAGGATTCCTGCCTAAAGAACGTTTGATGTTCAAAAAATTCACTTAGTGGTATGAGGGTAACAAAGAAGTACGCAATATCGTATTAGGCTCGATGAGTAATGGGATCTAGAAACAGTATGGGAGATACGAAGACATTTGTAGATAATGCACCACATGAAGGAGCTTTATGCGGTAACGAACCGGCATATTAGATATGCCATGAAAAAGACATTCTTCGGTGCTAGAATGTTTGAATGGTTGTCCGTACGAGAGCGTGGAGTGATGATGCTATCCCTAGTGGAAAAGCTCAAAGACCTTTAGGTTGATTTTGAGAAGGAAGAAATGTTTGTTGACATTCTGCAATCACTACCTCTCTTCTTTGATCAATTCATTATCAACTAGAATATGAATGGGCTTGAAAAAGGCCTTCATGAGCTGATTAATATGTTGGTCTAGTATGTGGGAATGATTAAAAAAATAGTTGCGTCATTGGTACTAGTGGGAGAGGCTTCAACCTCTAAAGTGAAGGGCTAGGTTGCTGGACGTGAGAAGAGAAAAAGGAACGAGACGTCTTCTACTACTTCTAGCACTTTGAGTGCTCCTATTACACCGCCAGGCGTGGGTAGAGGGACGAGCAAGAGGGTTTGTGAGTCAAGAATCCCGGATCATGTTTGCATCTATTGCCAAGAGAAGGGCCATGAGAAGAAGGAGTGTCCAAAGATCTTCTTAGATGAAGGTAAAATCTTTAATTAACTAATAACATAATCACCATTGTACTCTTGGTATTGGATGCTAAACAATTCATAATCTACAAATGGTTTACAGGTTGTTATGAGGAGTACTAAGCCGAAATAAAAAGGTCCTAAGGCTTAGCAATAGCAGATTCATCGTTAATCATGTTAGAATAGTGTTATGTAACCTAGCATGTATTGGAATTGGTTACCAAAAGCCAATTAGATTGGCTGTTTGTCATTCGTCAATTTTTATCAAATAATATTATATTGATGAATACGGTAAGGATTCATCAAGTTGGTAATAAATTTCGTTATACTTACCACTGATATTGAACGGGGTTTTCAATATCACAACGACATGCCCATAGATCGAAAATGTTAAACCTACGAAGTTGGGCTACGTATTGGTTTGGCAGCTGTGAAATCAACTCCTGAGGGTCGGTTTGAAATGTTTCAAGTCGAGGACCTTGAGACAGGGCATCGATGGTCTTATAGAGACTTGCACTAAGTACTGTAGCCGTATTTCGTCGGCAGGAGACGATAGGTCTCTATGCAGTTTTAGTGGGTTAGTTAACAAGGTAGTCGACTGACTTAATTAACTCTTAGGAATCATCATATGGAAGCCTCTTAATGCTTGGTCGGTATGATTGGGATTCTCGATTCCGATAGTATGGGATTAGTCTTCGGACTTGAGGAATCATGGCAATCATGTGCATACGAAGACTAAATTTTGGACATGGTGACAGGTGGTTGTGTCATTGGGCATGGTCATTACATGCATTATCTAGTGCAGTCAGAGTATGTAGCGAGGACCGTGGATTCCATTAAAGAATCTGTCCCTTGTCCGTATTGTGATAGCGAGATCTCCTATGCACTTTGAGATGGTTTAGACTCTTCAAGTCTATGGCCATAGTCATTGATCCAGTGGGAAGGGATTTCCTATGATAATCAGTAGAGTAAACGCATCTCGAGTATAAAACATAGGTGCCTAGTCAAGGATGGGAACCGGCGTCCAATTTTATGCTCTAAACTAAGGCTGAGAGATGATTGACAGTAGGACCGTACTCGTATGAAATCGGAACCTAAATGTTCACGCCACTATTCACCTATTCTCTAGTGCCATGGACTATTTCTAGACGACTACCCATGGTAACGGGCTATTTCTGGTTATGAGATAATAACAAATAATTAATTAAATTAAATTTAATTAATTGTGCCTGTTGCACGCCCAAGTCTAGCTGAGGGTGAACCTAAAGAGTCACATATAAATCATGAAAGGTGAGGGAATTAATTTGAAATTAATTCCTAAAGAGTTGAATTAATTTAATTAGATTAAATTAATTTTTCGAGAGTATAAATGATGGTTCATTTATGAGGAATAATCTATTAGATGGATAGTTCGAAATTTAATTAATTGGATTAATTAATTTTTGGACTCAGCCATTTAAATTGATTGGATTAATTTAAAAGATGCTTGGGGTAATTGATTAGTGGATTGGATCCATTAATTAATTAGTAAATGGACCTTTCTAATTATTGAATTGGATTCAGTAATTAGAAATGGGCTAGAAATAATTAGTTGAACTAGTTATGCTTGATTGACCTTAATTAGTCAAGTGGATTAGATTCATTTAAATAATTTAGTGACTTTTGGGCTTGTGAGTATTTAATTGGATTAAATATTCACTCGGACTTTCTTTGTTGGGTATTTTATTTAATTAGATTAAATATTAAGGACAACAAGAATGGTATATGGGCTCAATTTAACTCGTTGGACAAGTTAATTGAACCCGGTCCCAAATGCATCAAGCCCTAGCCCATGTTGACCTTTTGTAGGTCAAAAGTAGCTGAATTTTGAATGAATAATAGAGGAAAATTCGTGCATCAAGTCCTATGGAGACTTGCACTAAGTACTACAGCCGTGTTTTGTTGGCAGGAGACGTAGATCGTCTGTGCATTTTAGTGGGTTAGTTGGCAAGGTAGTCAACTGACTAAACTGACTTGCGGGAATCGTCATATGGAAGCCTCTTAAAGCTTGATCGGTATGACTGGATTCTCAGTTCCTATAGTACGAGTTTAGTCCTCTCACTTGAGAAATCATGGCAGTCACGTGCATACGAAGACTATATCTTGGATATGGCGAGCGATGGCTGTGTTGTGAGGCATGGTCATCATAAGCCTTATCCAGTGCACTGGGAGTATGTAGCGAGGAAGGTGGATTCCAAGAGAGGATCTGTCCCTTGTCAGTATATGACAAAGAGTTCTTCTATGCAATACCAGATTCTTTAGACTTTAAAAGTCTTTAGCCAAAGCGATTGATCAAGCACGGATAGGTTTCTAGATCGGATCAGTAGAGTAAACACATATCGAGTATTAAGCATAGTTGCCTAGTCAAAGATGGAAATCGACACTCAGTTCCACGCCCTAGACTAAGGCTGGAAGACGGTTGATAGTAGGACTGTACTCGTATTGACTCGAAACCTGAATGTTCACTCAAACATCACCTAGTCTCTAGTGCCATGGATCGTTGCTAGACGGCCACCCAAGGTAATAGGCGATTTCTAGTTATGGGATAATAATTAAATTAGATTTAATTAATTATGTTGGTCACACACGCCCAAATCTAGCTGAGGGTGAACCTAAAGGGTCTCACACTCCCAAATCTAGCTGGAAGTAATGGAGTTAATTTTAAATTAATTTCGAGAGAAACAAATAAATTTAATTGGGTTAAATTAATTCATGGAGAAGGAAAATAAATAATTGAATCATTTATTTGGAATAATTCATTGGATAGATAGCCAAGAATTTAATTAATTGGATTAATTAAGTTTTTGGGATTAGCATTTTAAATTAATTGGATTAATTTAAAATTGCTTGAGATAATTAATTTATGGATTTGATTCATTAATTAATTAGTAGATGTTCTTGTTTAATTAATAGATTGAATTCATTAATTAATGGAATGGGCTAAAACTAATTAGTTGAACTAATTAATTATTTGGGCTTGATTAGTAAATTGGATTTATTAATTGAGTATTGGAGGGAACCCTTACCCTGAACATAAAGGGGGAAGAATATTCCCTGTCATCTCAGGGTGAGGCAAGGAATTGTATTACCAGCATATAAAAAGAAAATGATCGAAATTGAACGACTTCAAGAACCAGACCTTCTAACATCAGATTGGAACTGCTGTTATTCATAGTAGGGTGATGTTCCCATTGTAGATGCCCATCTCTATCTAAATATAGTTTGCCCGCCAAGGTCCCTCTCTAGATGTCGATAAACCATCAATACAATCCTTTCAGGAGGTGAAGAGTGGGAACTCAGTTAAACAATTTTTTGCACGACAAGCAGTCGAGAAACAAATGATGGTGCCCCATATCTGCCTCTATCTCTCTTGCTTTGGAGGCTAAGGGGAGATCTGTTGCTTACTGCTCACATAAACATCCAACCTATACGTCGTTCGGCTCCCTAGCGCTCATTCCGTTGCCCCGATCGTTGTATATACTTCATTACAAGAATCAGCTTTAAACATCTTTTGGTGTAGATGCCAGAGTCAACAAGTATCGATCTTCTTCTTAGCCAACAGGATGGGCTTGTGTATATTTAATTAGATTAAGTATTCACATGAGTTTTTTTATTGGATATTTATTTAATTGGATTAAATAATAAGCCCCATGAATTAAGAATTTGGCTTGATTAATTTGTTGAACAAGTTAAAACAAGCCAATCTAAATATACTAGAGCCCACAAATTGGAGAGAGTCATTGATAAATTGGAGAGAGGGCACTCGGCCAAATTGCATATTTCACGAGGATGTGATTTGAAATTTGAGAATTGATGAAGTTAGTTTCTAAATTAAAGATTGGAATTGGATTCCAATTGAAACTACTACTTTCTCTCTCTTAAAACAAATACATACGGATTTGAGTGTGTGGAAATTTGAGGTCTCTCTCTCATCAACAGTATCTCTCACTCCATGAGTATACCCACGGTTTTGTAGAAAAACTAAAATTATTCCTTCTCCATTTTTTTATATTCTCTTTGAATTGAATTCAAATAGAGATCAAGGAAAATTCGAATACACTAATTAATAGTGTGATTCAAAATTCGTCTTTTCTTCCACCGGATCTAATCATTTCTAGCAAGAGGGTTAGATCCATCTTCCATGGTGGTGTGGACTTGCTTTGAAGGGGTTCTACCCTTGAATCCTCTAAGTGAACGGATTCGAAGGAGAGGAGTCAAAGCTTGTAGCAATACGAGATAAAACGACAATGGTAAAATTCTATTTATGTTTTCGCATCTAGTATTTTTTACTCGTATAATTCTTGGCCTGTGATTTTATTTTATACACCGAAAGCTCGAAAAAGATCAAAGGTTACACCCCTTAATCGGGATTAATTTCAATTATTATCACATTATTTACTATTTTTTGATTTTTTGCACTTCCGTCGCACTTTTCGGGTCGATCCGCTTCCTTCATATTAGAGGTCTCCTACGTTGGAGTATTGCGTGGACGAATGCCGGAGAGGAGATCTACACATATTGTCGATTGGAGGAGAAAATGTAAGGTATTCCCTTTTATTTAATGCTCTTGTTTTTTCCTTTGATTTATTTGCCTTTAGCATGATTAGATCTGGTATTAATACACCAAACGCCCGAAAAAACATCAAGAGTACACCCCTTGATCGGGATTGAACCGTTTAATTTACTAATTTTTCAATTTTTGCTCTTCTGCAGTGCTTCCCAGGCCGATCCACTTCCTTCAAGTCGTATCAGAGCACAATTTGGTGTATATGCTATGAATCTTACATGCATTACGTGTTTGGCACATGATTACATGTTTTCTCAGCTTTGATGCATGAGTTTTTATGTTTTGGTTGTATATCTATGTGCTAGGATTTAGGCATGTTTAATTTTGTATTTTTAAATTTTTGGAGCTTTTTTTTCCTAAAAAATAGTGCACGCAGTAACCAGTTGCGCGCGAGCGCGTAGGCAGTGCTACCTGCACGTGCACGCTGAGGGCTTGGGCACAGCCGGCCGGCTGTTGACGTCGGTTGGACCAATTTTTTGGTTTTTCTGGAAATTTTATTTATTGTATTTTTCTGGAATAATTATTTTTTGGTGATTTTAATTTTGGTTGGGATTATGTATCTCCTAAAATTAAATTTACTAAATTAATTAAAAAGCATTTTCACACTGAATCAATTTGTATGGGATGCACTTATGTCCTGTAGGAAGCGGATCCGCCCGAGAAATGCAGTGGAAGCGCGAAAATAAAAAGTATGATAAATCTAAAGCGGATTAATCCCGATCAAGGGGTGTATCCTTGATCTTTCTCGAGCCTTCAATGTATAAAATAAATACTATATAGGTCAAGAATAATATGAGAAAAACAAAGGATGAAAAAACGTAAATCGAATTTACCTTTCATCGTTTTTCTCGTACGGCTACAAGCGTTGACTCCTTTCCTTCTCCAATCTGTTGACTTAGAGGATTCAAGTATAGAACCCCTCTAAAGCAAGTCCACCCACACCTTGGAACATGGATCGAACCTCTTGCTAGAAAGGATTAGATCCGATGGAAGAAACTGAAACCATTTTACACTATCGATTAGTGCAAATGATTTCTTCTTGTTCTCAACTTGAATCTAATTCAAGTAGAATCCAAAATCATGGAAAAAGGGGAGTAAAATTCGTGGATATGGCTGCTCATGGCGAGAAAAAGCCCTATGACATAGTGTTATGGTGTATATAAAAGACCTAGTCTTTAATAGTTCTACACACCTAATATTTGGATCGAGCTTATTTTAATTTGTCCAACAAATTAAATTAAGCCCAATTATAATCTATTGGTCTTATTATTTAATTCAATTAAATAAAACCAATAGAAAATTCATGTGAATATTTAATCCAATAAAATATACACTGGCCTAAACATATTCAATTAATAAATTCAATTTATTAATCAAGCCCAAATAATTAATTAGTCCAACTAATTAATTTAAGCTCATCTCCATTAATTAATGAATCCAATCCGTTAATTAAACAAGCCCATCCACAAGTTAATTAATGAATCCAATTCATTAAATTAATTAGCTCAAGCTATTTTAAATTAATTCAATCAATTTAAAATACTTAGCCCAAATTTAATTAATTAAATCAATTAAATTTTTGGACTATTCATCCAATGGATTATCCCAAATAAATGATCCACCATTTATTTTCTCTTCTCCATGAATTAATTTAATTTAATTAAATTAATTCGTTTCTTTTTCGAAATTAATTCTAAATTAATTCAATCACTTCTACAATGATTTGTGTGTGACCCTTTACGTTCATCCTCAGCTAGACATGGGCGTGTGCGACCAATACAATTAATTAAATTCAATTTAATCAATTATTTTTTATTATCTAATAACCAAAAATTGCCCGTTACCATGGGTGGCCGTCTAGCTACAGTCCATGACACTAGAGACTAGGTGAATGTTAGCGTGAACATTTAGGCTTTGAATTTGTACGAGTACGGTCCTACTGTCAACCATCTCCTGGCCTTAATCTAGACAACTATGCTTAATACTCAAGATGCGTTTGCCCTATTGATCCGGTCTAGGAAATCTATCCCTGATCGATCAATCACTTTGGCCAAAGACTTTTAGAGTCTAAACTATCTCAAAATACATGGGAGAACTCTCTGTCATATAGTAACAGGGGACAAATCATCTCTTGGAATCCACCATCCTCGCTACATACTCTGACTGCATTGGATAAGGTTTATAATGACCATTCCTCACGACACAACCACCTCTCGCCATATCCAAGATACAGTCTTCGTATGCACATTACTGCCATGATTTCTCAAGTTCGAGACTAATATCATATTGTCAAAACCGAGAACCCCAGTCATACTGACCAAGCCTTAGGAGGCTTCCATATGACAATTCTCGTGAGTTACTTCAGTCAATTGACTATCTTGCCAATTAACTCACAAAAATTGCACAAACGACCTATGTCTCTTGCTGATGAAACATGGCTGCAGTACTTAGTACAGTTCTTTGTAAGACCCTCGATGCCCAATCTCGAAGTCCTCGGCTTGGAATGTTTTAGACTGAACCTCAAGAGCTGGTTTCATAGTGTCAAACCTATGCGCAACCCAACTCCATGGTTTTAACCTTTGGGTCCGTGGGCATTTCGTTGTGATATTAGAAACTCCGTTCAATATTAGTGGTGAGCACAACGAAACACGTTGCCATATTTAATAATTCTTATCGTATTCATCAATCAAATTTTATTTGATAAAGATTGTCGAATGACAAACAACCAATCCAATTGGCTTTTTGTCACCCATTCCAACAATCTCCCACTTGACCATTAAGCCAGTTACCCATGTCATTCATAAAATTCTGAGCATGAGCAATCTACGATATCGGCTCGATTTTGTGAGTCTACTTTATTTTCTGTTGGATCTACACGGTCCAATCATGTATTTTCTTCACCATCGCTGCCTGCAGATGATTGTTATCTAAGAATTTTTACGGATCTTGTGATGAGATCTCGGGTCCAAAAGGCTCTCGCCTTAGCCTTGTCGTTCACCACTAAGGCTACAATTGGCTCGGTCGTGCTAGGCACCACATTCATCCAATGGATGTTGTTTTTTGATCTAAATCACTTTCCTAGACCGACTTGTTAAAGTCGTCCCACATTCAACTTTTAAGATGGGGGGTCTGCTTGAAATCATTTCAAGCTACCATACCATTAAGTTCGAACGTGACTATACTTTGCGGACTTATCCATTATTCATATGAGCCTGGAAGCTAGTATCGCTTTAACCTTCCAAAATCAACTCTCCACAAAGATGTGTCCAAAACACTTATTTAATTTTTATTCAGGTATTAAATACTGCTCTTGACGACAGTCCACTGTCAATTGGTGTATGTCCGATATATGTTATGTTATGCCTAAACATAAACAAGATTAGGTACAACACACCAAACCAACACTTTTATGTTGTCTTTGGCATAGACGTAGGGGATATCTAAGATATCTAAGCTTTTCATCAGTTAGACGTAACTGAGTCTTGAACAAGTTAAGCTTTTTCATATGTCTCTTGCAACTGATTCTTGAACAGCTCATCCCTAATGTAGGAATCCAATTCCTTTTATGGAGAATTTCGTGAATAATTTTATATTAGTGTCTTTAATGCTTCCAAAACATCTTAACCACATTCTAAATAAGTAAGACATTTACTCACAAAATATTGGAACACACTCCAACTACCAATGACCTTGGGCTCATTCTATCATATCATACCCAGTATGATCCTTTGATAAATCGAATATTCCAGTTTTATAAAGTCTCAACTTAGTTTGAACTTCCTAGTGAATCCGTAGGTCCAAGCCATTGATTCTGACGATGTCCCACATCTCTCCTCCTTATATCCTTTTGGATTAAAATCCAATTCCATGGACAAATAAGGACTGGAATATGGTCAACTAGGGATGTTATTTAATTACGAATGATGCTTTTGAGAAGTTGTATGGAAACTTACTCCTACTATTTTCTTGACGTATATAGGATCATCCTATTAACTCAAGTACTTGTAGGACAAGAGTTTCATCATACAATAACGGCCAATACGTTTCAGTGAAACACCAATCAAACAAAGTCTAACTTAGTTTAATTTCTTGCTTATCAGAGACCGATCAAGCGTAGTCCTTTCAGGAAGAACTTCACCAAGTGAGAATCAGATAATCATTTTTTATATTAAAAAAACTCACTAAATACACATCTTCTCGATCCAATTGAAAGTTGACCATGTTAGTTCACCACTCCGAGTCTAATTCTTTGAACCTCATCAAATAAAATTAGACTTGTGAACCCCCAAACAATAAGAGCTTTTGTGGTCTTTCTCCTTCTCAGCATAGGTTTTGAAAGCTAATCCAAATCGCCTATTTCTAGTGCTCTTTGAACTCGTCACTCTTCCTTTCCTTAACTAGAATAGATTGACTTACCAGGACTGTAAGCTTGGCCTTTTTTATTATCATTTTATTCTTTATTTGAGTATGCATAATCTAATTACGAAATAGTATATGTTCACCTAGCAGACATGAATACCGTTTATTGTCAAACAAAAGACTTTATTGATCAAACTATGTATCAAAATTGTCCAATAATAATTGAAAATTTTTTTCGATCATGCTAGGTTACATTGATACTATCCTAACGTGGTTACCACTAAGCCTAACTAAGATCCTAGTCTTTGCATCAATAGCCCGCTATCGCTAAACCTTAGGACCTTTTTGTTTTGGCTTTTCTACTCCTCATTATCATCTCCAAACCATTCACAGATTTATGAATTTGTTGGTATCTAATACCAAGAGTAGAATGGTGAATATGTTAATACTCAATTAATAATTTATACCTTTATTGGAGAGGAGCTTAGGACATCCCCTCTTCTAATGGCCCTTCTCACGGCAATAAATGCAAACATCATTCAAAATCATTGATTGACGAATCCTCTTCCTCTTTCCTTTACCCCCGCCTAGCGGTGTAATAAGAGCACTCGAAGTTCTAGAAGCAGAGAAGACGTCTCACTCTTCTTCCTCTTCTCGCGTTCGACAACTTTGCCCTTTGCTTTAGAGGTTCAAGTCTCTCCCACTAGTACCGACGGTGCATATTTTTCAATTATTGCCTCATACTGGACCAATATATTAATCAACTCATGAAGGTTTTTCTCAAGCTCATTCATGTTATAGCTGATAGTAAATTGATCAAGGGAGGGAGATAGTGATTGTAAATCAAGTCAACATACGTTTTTTCCTCTTTGAAATTAGTCTGGAGGTCTCTGAGCTTCTCCAGTAGGGATAGCATCATCACTCCATTCTCTCGTACGGATGATCCTTTAATCATTATCATGTCGAAAATACCTTTATCACGGCATATCTAATATTCAATTCTAGTACCGCATAAAGTTCTTTCATTCGGTGCATTATCGACCAGATGTCCTCATATCTTTCGTACTATTTTTGGATCTCGTTACTCATCGAGCTCAATATGACACTATCTACTTTCCGGTTGTTCTCATACCATTGAGTAAACGTTTTGAACATTAAACGTTCTCCGGGCAGGAACCCTTCCGGCAAAGTTCGAGGTAGAGACTTATCCAAAATATAAGTCTGGTTCTCGAAATCGAGAACCATCCTCAGATTTCCCAATCAATCCGAATAGTTTGTGCCAACAAATTATTAGCCTCAAGAATATAGTTAAGGGATTCTTAGACACATAATAAATAGAAAAATTAGCAGATTGTCATGATATTAGGTTCAAGTTAAAGACTTGGACTTCAGTCATTAACCGTCCCACTATTTCAGGGAAAGCCCATCACTCTCAAATGGGGTTTCAGGAAAGCCTTTTCCTAGTGGACTTGAGGTCCAAAAGCGAAATTCTCCATGCCCCGCTTTTAAGATTCATATGAGAATGGTTTTGTGGGAGGTATCCAATACCATTCTCGATCTATGAGATGCCAAAATATTTTGCCTCACAATTTTCACGTGATTCCGAGGTCTCCAAGCAAATCACATCACTTGGTGGTAGACAGACCTTTCAATCGAAACATAGCACAAAATATCGCCCCCATGACTCGTGAGACAGGGAAATAGAAGCGTAGTCTTTCTGTTGACAATAATAGTGCAGCTTCATTTCTGTCTATACGTGCCATGACTCGTGAGACCACGTATGAGTGAAATCAGCTTCCTTACTATATTACTATGGATGGAAGGCATGAAAATTACATCACTTGGCATTAGTCCTAAGCCATCAACTGAATCATAACACACACTATCGCCTCTCACGACTCGTAAGACAGGGAAATAGGTGCGTATTCAGTTCGTTCTCAATAATAGTGCAACTTTATTTCAGTCCAAACGTGCCACGACTCATGAGACAACGAACGGATGAAATTGGCTTCCTCACTACATTATTGTGGTTAGAGTGTCTGGAGTAACAAGCCATTGTTTTATTTCCAAGGGTCTAATATTATAACTTGGTCCAACCAAGTGAGAGTCATTTTAATACGACCGAGACTCATCACAACATTAGTATTTTGCATTCATAATATATCCAATATATTTAACACATTAAAAAATGCATCACATGCAAAAATAAAAGCCTAGCACGCTCCTTTTGGATGATCACAAGTCAAAAAACCTATATGACCCACTGAGCCCGCAGTGGATCTATGGTTAGTCTAAGGGTAGGCCTATGCTATTACAAGATATTTAACCCATTAACACATTATGGGCCTCGTAATCTCTCTTTATTTCTTCATCTCCTTCGTGGGCTCCATCCTTCGGGCTTCTTCTCCATGGATCTCCGTGGGCTAACCCATGGCCTCCTCCATAGGCCTCTATTATTTGGGATTGCTCTTTACCATTATTTAAAAATAAAATAAAAGTAAAACCTGTTCACCTATTCTATTCTCATTACAACTTAAAAAGAAACCCCAATCAGAAGTTGGGGTGAGTACATTAATAGGGAGAAAGCAAACCTTAAACAAAATAGGCTAAAACCGAAGAGATGGAGGAAATAAGAGGCACGCAGGCCCCAACCCAATATAAAATAAATCATACACAAGGTCCAATGGGCTTCGTGATCATCTATGTTAATCCAATTAACAAAATAGCACGTTATTTCTAAAATAAACATGCACACAAAATATAACGCAAACCATGAATTGTAAGAAATGATATCCAATATCATAAATTAATTACAAATCCAATCTCTGGAATTTATATGTAAAATTGCAACTTAATAATAGAACATAAGTGCAACTCATTAAAAAATTAATTCTTGTTTGCAAACCTATCAAATTACTTTTAGTAATTTAATCTTGAATAATACAAAATCTCCAAAAATTAAATTCACTAAAATTAATTATTTCAGAAAAATATGTACGAAAATAAAAAATATGAAAATTCTGAAAAAACATAGAAAAAATGGTCCAGACAGTTGGCCGACAGCCATGCGCGCGTGCCCTAGCTTGTGGTAATGCAAAGAATGCGCGCAGGCATGAGCTTGCGCTGCCTGCTGCGCGCGCCAGCGGGCCGCGCGCGCCTGCCTAACGGCCAGTAGGCAATGGTTGTGCTGGAAATTTTTGATTTTTCTGAAACTTATTTTTTTCCTGCAATTTCTAAAACAACAAAAGAAAACCAATTTTCAAAAATTTCAAATTTCAAAAAATTCTCAAGTCCAAAATTAAATGCAAAATTAAAACACATAAAACCTAAATCTAATATACAATTAAAAACAAAAAATCATCCTTCTCCGATCCGTTCACTTAGAGGGTTCAAGTATAGAACCCCTCTAAAGCAAGTCCACCCATACCGTGGAACATGGATCTAACCCTCTTGCTAGAAAGGATTAGATCCGGTGGAATAAACTGAAACCGTTTCACACTATCGATTAGTGCAAACATTTTCTTCTTGTTCTCAACTTGAATCTAATTCAAGTAGAACCCAAAATCATGGAAAAAGGGGAGTAAAATTCGTGGCTATGTGACTAATTCTGATACACTGCACTTATTCCAGCCGAAAGGCCCAAAGTAGGTTGCTTTCACTATTTCTGGGACCTTTTTGCATTGCACGAAATCTATTTATCTTATGGCTAGCTATATTGGAGCGCTTATCTACACTAGATAAGCTGTGGTGTCGGATGGATAATCAAGACTGTTCATTATGTGACACAGGAGAAATGGAGACTCACAGCCACTTATTCTTTGATTGCGCCTATGCACGTTATTGCCTCTCTATTATTAGAAGAGAGACACAAATCCAGTGGCCTTATACTTCTTGGCAAAGAGGAATTCATTGGGTTAGTAAGAGGTGGCGTGGAAGACAATTGGTGAATGCGGCATATCGTGCTACACTTGCTTCTCTAGTATATCATTTATGAAGGGAACGTAACTTGAGAAGATTTCAAAACTCTCGTACGGAGGCAGAAGTGGTGGCGGAACTAGTTCTTGAACAGATTCATTCACGTATTCTTAGTTATAAGTTGAAGTTTAATCTGCAAACTTCTGTTTTGTATAGACAATGGCGCATCCCTTGGGGTCTGTAGTACTTAGTTTGGTTAGTGGTGGCTATGTTGTATCTGACTTAGGCTCATTGCCTTAGTCATGTTGTACCACTTTACAGTTCGTTATTAATGCAATTTACCTTTACCTAAAATTTGACACCCCCTCCGTAATCCCATTCAATTACCCTCAACACTCATAATTATCCTAATAAGATAACCGACAAAGTCAACATTTGACAATCACGTCAAACAGATTATATACTTCATTAGAGTTTTAACTATTACAAAATATAAGACACCAACTCAATCACAACGTAATACTCTTGTATCCATATATCTAGAGCTCCCGAATTAGAATAGCACCGCTGACCCACCTATACGGCTGACACTAGCTTATGATCTATCTCCTGAAAAGAAAAATATACGGCAAATTTCTGAGTTGCCACTCAGTAAGTATAGCCTTTCAGTCTATATATATATATAAGCAACAAGTCAAGTATAAAACAATGATACCAGCCTAATCAATATTCACCATGCATTATTAGCAGACATAACAATCACATAGCTACAATCAGATATCAAACCAGAACATAATAGTGGCATTTTAGTCTGTTTTCTTAGGGTGCTGCTTAACCAAACTGGAGCGCATCACTCAATGAGCTTTGCCGGCTCTCACCATCATCATCTCAATCACAATCCTCCTTCTTTTATTTTTTTTATGATACTACACAGCACGCAACTCGTGTGTATCCCATACTCACCACTGATACGACACAGCACACAGCTCGTGTGTGTCCCATCACCTCCACTGATACCACACAGCACACAGCTCGTGTGTATCCCATCATCTCCGTTGATCAATGACAGCACACAGCTCGTCATTGATCATATCATCTAAGCCATTTAGTATGTCCCCAGTTAGGTAAGCCATCGTTTCATTTTTATCCCCACATCAACATCTTTAACTTACTCGTTCAATTCCATGTAATAATATTTTCTCGTCAGTCACTTTAATTTCAATTTCCATCACTATCAAATTACACAACCACACAATCATTCAACCAACTTTCGTGTAGCACAATCACAATTAAACACATAATAGCAATTCCAAAGATATAAAGATAATCTTAATCACCATCAACATCCATGAACGAGTGTACATACAATTCACACTTTATCCATATAAATATACATAACTCCAACATTCAACATATGATACTTGTATAGGTATATATATATATTCTAACAACAACCACATCAATGGTCAAGTATATCTATAAACAATCCATATCTCATATCCATATTTACATAAATCCAACAAGCAATACTTATATTCACACACACACACACACACACACACACACACACACACCACATATATATATATATATATATATATATATAAACCAATTAGCTATACTTACCTCCCATTTCCCAACTATTTAAATAGTCGAATGATAAGTACAATCCTGAACATTGTTCTCGTGTCCTAAAATGAGGTATGAAACGTACTGTTAATGAATCAATAACATTGTAGTTTCTTCAAAAAGCATTAACTACATTCGTAGACTTCTCACTAATTTCTGAATATCTCCTTCTATATAATTCAGATCTTTATTCCGTTTTCTTCTACATAAAGTAGACTTAATTATCTTTCCATCAGTATATATATTGATTTATTAAAATCAGTGTTTGTATTTTAGAAATTACCCTTACAGCCCCTGAATTTACAATCTTCACAGAATGAGCACTACTCACTAAGTATATCATAACTTTAATTACAATCACTAACATTCGAAACTGTTTTATTATAACAAACTAAACATAATAAGCTCTCCAATGATGTATGATTTGTATTTTTAACCATAAAGGTCAATTTTATAAAAATCTGTCCTTTTATGAAATTATTTTTCCTTGACAGCATCTCTGTCTCAGTTTATAAAATTTCCTCAGACAAACATACAAATGATAAAGATACAATTTTTACACGAAATATTCTCATGAGTCTCTAGTTGCATTTACAAAAATAATTATACAAATTGGATATGTATATAATTAGTTATTCAAGTTTTAATACAACCTGGTCTATTTAGACAGCAACAGATTCACACCTTGTCATTTTAAAATTCTCTGAAACATCATATACTCTTCGAAAAATTACCAAATTTTCAGAATATAACCTCCTATGTATCTAGTTTCAATTTACACAAGAATAATTTAAATCTAACCAGTAAAACTCAACTTACAAGGTTCTAAAAACACCCGTCAGATTTCCCGCAAAAACAGAGCAACACAATGTTCTCTTATTTTTAAACAATTCAAATGACCGATTTAGCTTCTTTTTAAAACTACAAAGTTTTAGTAAACATCCTAAGATTTTCATTGAAGCACGAATCACTAATTTAGACCAGTATATCTTACGAAAATCATGATTTACAGAGGCTATTCGAAACAGAGCCTCTCCCAGTGTCTTTCTTCCATTTGAATTGGTTTATCTACTTTAATTTCTATTCTTACCCAAAATCTACACAAAATTTGATCAAGAAAACTGAACCAAAACTTACCAAATCATCTTTGAAAATTCTCAAATTTGAAGATGATGAAGAGCAACACCACCCCTTTCTCTCTTCTCTTCCCCTTCTCTTCTTCTCTTTCTCTCATCTTCTTTTCTCTTCTCTTCTTTCCCTCACTCTCCCGTCAAATGTGTGTTTGCATGCTGAATGTGTGTGAGTGTGTGTGTGTGTGTGTGTGTGTGAGTAGATGCAAGGGGTGAAGTGCTAGGTGGCAACTTGTGTTGCTGCCTCTTACTCCCTCTCCTTTTTTTTTCTTTTTTTTAATTCTTTTTTATAATTACCAATACATCTTACCTAATTTTTTAATTAATATAATTTGTTCCCAAATATTATACTAGTCTCCAATTTACTCCATTCAAATTTTAATATCATCAAAAGTAAATATAGAATTTATGTACTAATTAACTAAATTTCGTAAATTTTTACCAATTAATCCCACAATTATGTATTAAAATTTTGTGGATGTTACATAAAATTCGTGGCTATGGCTGCTCATGGGGAGAGAAAGAGCCCTATGATGACATAGTGTTCTTGTGTATATAAAAGACCTATTCTTTAATAGTTCTAAACACCTAATATTTGGAACGGGCTTTTTTTAATTTGTCCAACAAATTATATCAAGCCCAATAATAATCTATTGGTCTTATTATTTAATTCAATTAAATAAAATATCAATAAAAAATTCATGTTAATATTTAATCCAATTAAATATATACAGGTCTAAATATATTCAATTAATAAATTCAATTTATTAATCAAGTCCAAATAAGTAATTAGTCCAACTAATTTAAGCTCATCTCCATTAATTTATCAATCCAATTCATTAATTAAACAAGCTCATCCACTACTTAATTAATGAATCCAATCCATAAATTAATCAGCTCAAGCTATTTTAAATTAATCCAATTAATTTAAAATACTAAGCCTAAAATTTAATTAATCTTCAATTAAATTCTTGGACTATCCATCCAATGGGTTATCCCAAATAAATGATCCAATCATTTATTTTTCTTTTCTCCATGAATTAATTAAATCCAATTAAATTAATTCATTTATTTCGGAATTAATTCTAAATTAATTCCATCACTTCCACAATGATTTGTGTGTGACCCTTTAGGTTCACCTCAGCTAGACTTGGGCGTGTGTGACCAACACAATTAATTTTAATTAATTATTTTCAATTATCTAATAACCACAAATCGCAGGTTATCATGAGTGGCCATTTAGCAATGGTCCATGGCACTAGAGACTAGGTGAATGTTGGCGTGCACATTTAGGCTCCGAATCTATACGAGTACGGTCCTACTACCAACTGTCTCCTGGCCTTAGTCTAGGACATATACATTGGGTGTCGGTTCCCATCCTTGACTAGGCAACTATGCTTAATACTCGAGATGTGTTTGCTCTACTGATCCGATCTAGGAAACCTATACCTGATCGATGAATCGCTTTTACCAAGAACTTTTAGAGACTAAACCATCTCATAATGCTTGGGAGAACTCTCTATCATATACTGATAGGGGACAGATCCTCTCTTTAAATCCACCGTGCTCGCTACATACTCTGACTGTAATGGATAAGTCTTATAATGATCATACCTCACGACATAGCTACCGTTCGCCATATCCAAGATACAGTTTTCGTACACACGTGATGAAGAAAGCGGATCGGCCTGGAAAGAGCGGCGGAAGTGCGAAAATGAAAAAATGATTTAAACATGCGATGAATAATAATAACTAATCCCGATCAAGGGGTGTACCTTGATCTTTTACTGGGTGTTTGGTGTATAAAATAAAGCATAGGCCAAAAAGTCACGAGAAAAAACAAAATGTGAAAAAACGTAAATAAAGATTTACCGTTGTCGTCGTTTTTCATGTACGGATGCAAGCGTTGACTCCTCTCCTCGGATCCGTAAACTTAGATGGTTCAAGTGTAGAATCCTGCTAAAGCAAGTCCACATCACACCATGAAAGTGGATTTAATCCTCTTGTTAGAAAAAAATTAGATTCGGTGGAAGAAATGATGAATTCTAAATTATACTATTAATTAGTGTATTAAAAAATCCTTCATTCTCAATTTGAATCCAATTCAAGGAGAACATAAAAGAAAGGAGAAATAGAATTTTCAGATTTTCAACATGAAAATCCGTGGGCCATGAGTGATGAGATAGAGAGAATGGTCACACATTCACACACACGTGTGTAGTTCTGTAATTGAGAGAGTGAGAATGGTCTTCCAATTTTGGAGTTATTCCATTTGGAAAAACCAACATACCATCTCTCACCCACCACCCACTTATCTGTGTGACATGGAGCAAGACAGAGAAAGTCAGATGGAATTCCAAATCCATTTGCTCTCTTCAGCAACAACTTATCCAAAATCGCGATCTCACATTCCATGAAATTAGGTGACGTGGCCGAGTGGCACTCTCCAATTTTTGTCAATTTTTTTCTCTTCAATTTTGGCTAGGGTTTAATATATTTAGATTGGATTTATTTTAATTTGTCTAACAAATTAATCAAGCCCAATTCTTAATCTATAAAGCTTATTTATTTAATCTAATTAAATAAATACCCAATAAAAAATTCATGTGAATATTTAATCCAATTAAATGTACATAAGTTCAAATATA
Source organism: Sesamum angolense (assembly GCA_034509725.1). NCBI lineage: Eukaryota > Viridiplantae > Streptophyta > Magnoliopsida > Lamiales > Pedaliaceae > Sesamum > Sesamum angolense. The sequence continues at coordinate 41,930 of JACGWL010000580.1, forward strand.
CTCAATTAATAAATCTAATTTATTAATCAAGCCTAAATAATTAATTAGTCCAACTAATTAATTCTAAGCCTTCTTCATTAATTAATGAATCCAATTTATTAAGTAAACCAGCCCATGTACTAATTAATTAATGAATTCAATCCATAAATTAATTAGTTCAAGCAATTTCAAATTAGCCCAAATAATTTAAAATGCCAAGCACAAAAATTAATCAATCCAATTAATTAAATTCTTGACTGTCCATCTACTGGATTATTCAAAATAAATGATCCAATTATTTATATTCTCTTCTCCATGAATTAATATAATCCAATTAAATTAATTTGTTTCTTCTGGATTTAATTTCAAATTAATTCCATCACTTCTACAATGATTTGTGTGTGACCCTTAGGTTCACTCTCAGCTAGATTTGCGCGTGTGTGACCAACACAATTAATTATCCAATTTAATTAATTATTTCTGATTATTCCATAAATAAAAATTGCCCGTTACCATGGGTGACCGTTTAGCAACGGTCCATGGCACTAGAGACTAAGTAAATATTGGCATGAATATTTAAGCTCCGAATTCATACGAGTACGATCATATTGTCAACCATCTGCTGGCCTTAGTTTAGGGCATGCAAATGGGTGTCGGTTCCCATTCTTGACTAGGCAACTATGCTTAATAGTCAAGATGCGTTTACTCTACTGATCCGATTTAGGAAATCTATCCCTCATCGATCAATCGCTTTGGCAAAAGACTTTTAGAGTTTAAACTATCTCAAGGTGCATGAGAGAACTCTCTGTTATATACTGATAGGGGATAGATCCTTTCTTGGAATCCACCGTCCTCGCTACATACTTCGAGTGCATTGGATAAGACTAATGATGATCATGCCTCACGATACAGCCACTGCTCCCCATATCCAAGATACAGTTTTTGATGCACGTGACTGCCATGATTCCTCAAGTCAGAGGATAAATTCTCGTACTATCAGAATCGGGAATTCTAGTCATACCTACCAAGCCTTAAAAGACTTTCATATGACGATTCCCACGAGTCACTTTAGTTAGTTAACTACCTTGCAAACCAACCCACTAAAATTGCATAGACGACCTATGTCTTCTACCGACGAAACACAATTGCAGTACTTAGTGCAAGTCTCCATAGGACCTTCGATGCCCAGTCTCGAGGTCCTCGACTTGGAACGTTTTATACTGACCCTCAGCAATTGGTTTCAGCTGCCAAACCTATGAGCAACCTAACTCAACGCGTTTAACCTTTCAGTCCGGGGCATTTTATTGTGACATTGAAACCCCGTTCAATATCAGTGGTAAGCACAATGAAACACGTTGCGATTTTGATGAACTCTTACCGCATCAATCTAATATTATTTGATAAAGATTGTCGAATGAAAAACAACCAATCTAATTGATTTTTGGTCACCCATTCTAACACGTAACTGCCATGATTTCTCAAGTCTGAGGACTAATCTCGTATTATCAGAATCGGGAATCTCAATCATAATGAACAAGCCTTAGGAGACTTCCATATGATGATTTCCACGAGTCACATCAGTCAGTTGACTACCTTGTTAACTAACCCACTAAAACTGCACAGACGACTTACGACTCGTGCCGACAAAACACTACTGCAGTACTTACTACAAGTCTCCGTAAGACCCTCAATGTCAAATCTCGAAGTCCTCGACTTGGAACGTTTTAGATCGAATCTCAATAGTTGGTTTTATAGCTGCCAAACTTATACGCAACCCAGCTCCATAGTCTTAACTTTTCGGTCCGTGGGCATTTCGTTGTGATATTGAAAACTCCGTTCAGTATCTGTGGTAAGCACAATGAAACACATTTCCATCTTGATGAATTTTTATCGTATTCATCAATCTAATATTATTTGATAAAGATTGTCGAATGAAAAACAAACAATCCAATTTGCTTTTGGTCAATTATTCTAACATGTCCAACTTTTAAATTACAAAATTTTACATGTATTTTAGCACTTGGATATGTGTTTTTTTTTGTTTATCATATTGGTTATCATATGGATTATGAGCATGAATATTTGTTGACTATTTTTTATGCTCGTTGTTATATTAATTGGATAACATGGGATGATCACAAAGCCATAGGACCGCATGTATTGTTTATTTTCTGTTGGGTTGGGGCCTGTGTGCCTCTTAATTTTTCTCTTATCTCTCTCATTTTTTGCCTTGGTATAATAAGGCTTGCTCTCTCCCTCTCTTTGTACTCTCCCCAACAGCAGATTGGGGTTTCTTAATTTTTATGATGTAATCAGAGTAGATAAGAGGTGAAGGCATTTATTTTTTGCTTGGAGGAGGTCATTGGATGGCCCACGGAGGAGGTCATTGGATGGCCCACAGAGATCCATGGAGAAGAGGCCTGATGGAGCCCACGATGGAGAGCCAAAGAGAACAAAGATGAATTTACAAGGCCCATTGTCTGATAATGGGTTAAAAAGCTTGTAATAGCGTAGCCTACCCTTAGACTAACCATAGATCCACTGTGGGCTCAGTGGTTCGCACAGGTTTATGGGCTTGTGATCATCCAGCAAGGGTGTGCTAGGCTTTTCTTTTTAATGCGATGCATTTTATTTAATGTGTTAATATATAGGATATATTAATCATGCAAAATACTAACATTGGATGATGTCTCAGCCATATATTAATGAACTCTCAATTGGTTCGACCAAGTTCAAATATTAGACCCTAAAAATAGAAATAAACAATGGCTTGTTATTCCATGTATCCCATCTACAGTAATGTAGTGAGGAAGTCAATTTCACCTATACGTGGTCTCCAAGTCGTGGCACGTGTGGACTGAAATGAAGTTGCACTGTTATTGTGAAGGAAGTGAATACACACCTATTTTCCTGTCTCACGAGTCGTGGAGGGCAAAAGTGTGTGCTATGATTTAGTTACTGGATTAGGACTAACGCCAAGCAATGTAATTTCCGTGCCTTCCATCCATAGTAATGTAGTGAGGAAGCTGATTTCACCCATACGTGGTCTCACAAGTCATGGCACGTTTGGATTGAAATAAAACTGCACTATTATTGTGAACGAAAATACTACACATCTATTTTCCTATCTCACGAGTCGTGGAGGGTGATAGCCTGCGTATGATTTGATTGATGGGTTGGGTCTAACATCAAGTAATGTGATTCGCTTGGAGTCCTCGAAATCATGTGAAAATGGTGAGGCAAAATATCTTGGGGATCACGTAAGTCGAGAATGATATTAGATGCCTCCCACAAGGCTATTTTCATGTGAATCGTAAAAGCGGTGCATGGAGAATTTTGCTTGTGGACCTCAAGCCCACTAGGAAAAGGTTCCCCGAAACCCCATTTGAGAGTATGGGCCTTCGGAGAAATAGTGGGAGGGTTAATGACTCAAGTCCAAGTTCTTAACTTGAACCTAATATTATGATAATATGCTAATATTTTTTGTTCATTGTAGATGTCTCAGAATCCACTTAATCCTATACTAAAGGCTAATAAATTTGATGGAACAAACTATTCGGACTGGCTAAGAAATTTGAGGGTAGTCCTCGATTTCGAGAACCAGACTTATGTTCTGGATAAGTCTCCACCAAAGACTTTGTTGGAAGGGTTCCTGCTCGAAGAACATTTGATGATCGAAAAGTTTACTAAATGGCATGAGGACAACTGAAAAGTTCGCAGTATCGTACTGGGCTCGGTGAGTAATGAGATCTAAAAATAGTACAAAAGGTATGAGGACGTCTTGTCGATAATGCACTGCATGAAAGAGCTTTATCCAGTACCAGAACGACATATTAGATATGCCGTGACGAAGGCATTCTTCTGTGCGAGGATGATTGAGGGATCATCTGAATGAGAGCATAGAGTGATGATGCTATTCCTAGTGGAGAAGCTCAAAGACCTCCAGCCTACTTTCGAAAAGGAAACATACGTTGATGTGATCCTGCAATCACTACCTCCCTCTTTTGATCAATTCATTATCAACTATAACATTAATGGGCTTGAAATAACCTTCATGAGTTGATTAATATGTTGGTCCAGTACGAGGCAACGATTGAAAAATCTGTACCGTAGGTACTAGTGGGAAAGGCTTCAACCTGTAAAGTGAAGGGCAATTTACAGGTTGAAGGGCAAGGTTCAACACGAGAAGAAGAAGAAGGATGAGACGTCTTCTACTGCTGCTAGCACTTTGAGTGTTGAAGAGGAAGAATGTTCGTCAGTCAAAGATTCCAAATGATGTCTGTATTTATTGCCAAGAGAAGGACCATTGAAACAGGTGAACATAAAATCTTTAAATTGAGTATTAGCATAATCACCATCCTGCTCCCTGGTATTGGATACTTACAAACTCATAAATCTACGAATAGTTTGCAGGTGATGATGAGGAGTAGAAAAGTCGAAACAAGAAGGTCCATAAGGTTTAGCGACAGTAGCGCTGTTGCTGCAAAGAGTAGGTACTTGGTTAGGCTTAGTGGTAATCATGTTAGGATAGTTCTTACGTAACATAGCATGTGCTAGGATAGGTGACCTGGAGGACAATTAGATTAGCATACATATAATCCAATCCTAGAAACAACTTGATCTTTATGTAATATTATTGAGTGAATAAGATGAGCATTTCACCAATTGGCACTTGTTTTGTTGTGCTTATTATTCATGTTTTCGAATTTCTTTCAAACATCACAACAAAGCCCACAGAACAATTCAACAACCATGCAACAGTTGGACTGCGCATTGGATGGCGGTCATGAAACCAACTGTTAGGGTTAGGTCTGAACTGTTCCAAGCTGTGGACCTCGAGAATGGGCATCGAGTGTCCTATGAAGATGTGCATCAAGAGTCGCATTCATTAGATGAGTGCCGCATTCCATCGGCGATAGACGTGAGATCATTATATGGAAGCCTTAGAGGCTTGGTCGGTATGACTTGAATCCCCGACTCTGATAGTATGGGAGAAGTCCTCAGACTTGAGGAATCACGGCAGTCATGTGCTTATGATGACTGTATCTTAGACCTGTGCGAGAGGTGACTGTATCACAGACATAGTCATTATAAGCCTTGTCCAGTGCAGTCAAAGTATTTAACGAGGACCGTGAGTTTCAAAAAGAAGATCCGTCCCCTGTCATTACATAACAGAAGTATCTCCTATGCGCTTAGAGATGCGGCTACGCTCTAAAAAACTGTGGCCACAGTCATTGATCTAGTAGGAAATTGAAGGAAGCGGATCAGCCCAGGAAGCGCAGCGGAAGTGCAAAAAATTGATAACTACGATTAACATGCGAATAAAGTAATAAATAAATCCCGATCAAGGGGTGTACCATTGATCTTTCCTGAGTGTTCGGTGTATAAAATAAAACATATAGGCCATAGAACTAATACAAGAAAAACAAGATGCAAAAACACAAATAAAAATTTACCATTGTTGTTTTTCTCGTACGACTACAAGCGTTGTCTCCTATTCATTTTTGTTTTCGGATCCATCCACGATAAGATCTCGATCTTGAGACCCTCCCAAGAATGACACACCACCACTAAAGGATGTGGAGATTTCGTGCTAGCAAAATCTCCACAGAAGAGATGGAGATCAAAATAATCACTATGAATCAACGTATTTTGATCTCTCTTTTGTTTTTCTTTTGATCTCTAAGACCAAAAGACAAAACTTAAGGATGGAGAATGTTAGGGATATTAGAATGGGTGACCAAAAGCCAATTGGATCTGCTGTTTTCTATTCGATAATCTTTATTAAATAATATTAGATTGATGAATATGGTAAGAATTCATCCAAATGTCAATATGTTTCATTGAGCTTACAACTGATATTGAATGGGGTTTCAATTTCACAACAACATGCCCACGAATCGAAAGGTTAACCCGTGGAATTGGAGTGTGCATAAGTTTGGTAGCTATGAAATCAATTCCTAAGGGTCGGTCTGAAACATTTCAAGTCGAGGACCTCGAGACTGGGCATCGAGGGTCCTATGGAGACTTGCACTAAGTACCGCAGCCATGTTTTGTCGGCAGGAGACATAGGTCGTCCGTGCAATTTTAGTGGGATAGTTGGCAAGATAGTCAACTGACTGAAGTGACTCGCGGGAATCATCATATGGAAGCCTCTTAAGGCTTGGTCGGTATGAGTGGGATTCCCGATTCCGATAGAACGAGATTAGTCCTCTGACTTGAGGAATCATGGCAGTTACGTGCATACAAAAATTATATCTTAGATATGGCGAGCGTTGGCTGTGTCATGAGGTATGGTCATCATTAACTTATCCAGTGCATTCGGAGTATGTAGCGAGGACGATGGATTCTGAAGGAAGCGGATCGGCCCGGGAAGCGCGGCGGAAGCGTGAAAAATCAAACAGCCGGTAAAACAAGTGATAATTAACAAAATTAATTCTGATCAAGGGGTGTACCCTTGATCTTTCCCGGGCGTTTGGTATATTAAATATAAAAAACATAGGCCAAGAAATCACGAGAAAAAAGAAGGAGCGAAAACCATAAATGGAGTTTTTCCTTTGTCGTTTTTCTCTTACGGCTACAAGTGTTGTCTCCTTTCCGTTTTTGTTTCAGGATCCGTCCACGATGAGACCTCAATCTTGAGATCCTTTCAAGAATAACACACCGCCACTAAAGGATGTGGATATTTCGTGCTAGCAAAATCTCCACAGAAAAGATGGAGATCAAAACAATCGCTATGAATTAACGTGTTTTGATCTCTCTTTCGTTTTTTCTTTTGATCTCTAAGACCAAATGAAAAATTGATATGGAGAACATGACAGAGAGAGAGAGGCACGAATTTGTGAGGTTTTTGAGAGGCTAGTATGTGTTGTGCGTGTGGCTAGGGTTTAATGAATGTATATATATGACCTAGTCATACACATACAAGGAGTCCTAACCTAGTTAGGCTCCAAAACAACCATCCTAACCCTAGCCACCCCTTAAGCACGAATTTTGCCTTTTAAATCAGCCAAAGAACCATCCAAAATTGTTCTCCTTGACTTAGCCAAGGTCCAACCAAGGCCTTGGGCTTGTATTTAATGAACCGGGCTCGATAGGATCAAGCCCACGTCTTATGGACTTATATTAAATCTAATTTAATCATAAGCCCAACATTAAACTCCTTATCTTTTAATGTAATTAAAATATCCAAGCCCATGCTCTCTCTTTCACTTTATAAATCCAATTTATAAATTGGACCAAGCCAAATAAAATTAATACAATTAATTTTACAAGCTAACTTGAAATTCTCATTAATCTAATTACTTAAATTTCAAGTCATCCATCCAATGGATTGCTCTAAATAAATTATCCAATCATTTATTCTCTCCGAAGATTAATTTAATCTAATTAAATTAATCTGACTCTTCTAGAATTAATTCCAACTTAATTCTATCCTACTATAGTGGTAGGGTGTGACTCTTTAGGTTCACCTTCAGCTAGACTTGGACATGAGTAACCAACACAATTAATTAAATTTAGTTTAATTAATTATTTTTCGATTATCCCATAATCAGAAATGGCCCGATACCATGGGTGCCCATCTAACAACAGTCCATGGCACTAGAGACTAGGTGAATGTTGGCGTGAAGATTTAGGCTCCGAATCCATACGAGTACGGTCTTACTGTCAACCGTCTCATGGCCTTAGTCTAGGGCATGGAATTGGGTGTCGGTTCCCATCCTTGATTAGGCAACTATGCTTAACACTCGAGATGCGTTTACTCTACTGATCCGATCTACGAAACATATTCCTGATCGACCAATCGCTTTGGCCAAAGACTTTTAGAGTATATACCATCTCAAGGTGCATGGGAGAACTCTCTGTCATATAATGACAAGGGACATATCCTCTCTTGAAATCCACCGTCCTCGCTACATACTCTGACTGCACTGGATAAGGCTTATGATGACCATGCCTCACGACAGAACCACCACTTGCCATATCCAAGATACAGTCTTCATATGCACGTAACTGTCATGATTCCTCAAGTCAGAGGACTAATTCTCGTACTATTGGAACGGGGAATCCCAGTCATACCGATCAAGTCTTAAGAGACTTCCATATAACGATTCTCGCGAGTCACTTTAGTCAGTTGACTACCTTGCCAACTAATCCACTAAAACTGCACAGACGACCTACGTCTCATGCCTACGAAACACGGCTGTAGTACTTAGTGGAAGTCTCCATAGGATCCTCAATGCCCAATCTCGAGGTCCTCGACTTGGAACCTTCCAGATACTTAGAAGTTGGTTTCATAGCTGCAAAACTTATACGCAGCCCAACTCCATGGGTTAACCTTTCGATCTGTGGGCATTTTGTTGTGATATAGAAACCCCATTCAATATTAGTGGTAAGCTCAATGAAATATATTGCCATCTTGATGAATTCTTTTCGTATTCATCAATTTAATATTACTTGATAACGATTGTCGAATGGAAAACAACCAATCCAATTGGCTTTTGGTCACCCATTCTAACAATCTCCACTTGACCATTAAGCCAATTATCCATGTCGCTCAGAACCTTCTGAGCATGAGCAATCGACGATACCGGCTCGGTTTTGTGGGTCTACTTTATTTTCTGCTGGATCGATACGGTCCAACCGTGTACTTCCTTTCACCATCGCTGCCTGCAGATGGTTGTTATTTATGAATTTTCACAGATCTTGTGATGAGATCTCGGGTCCATAACGCTCTTGCCCTAGCCTTGTCGTTCGCCTCTAAGGCTACAATTGGTTCGGCTGTGCTAGGCACCACATCCATCTAATGAATGTTGTTTTTTGATCCAAACCACTTTCCTAGACTAACTTGTTAAAGTCGCCCCACATTCAACTTTTAAGATGGGGCGTCTGCTTGAAATCCCTCCAAGCTAGCATGCCTACCATCAAGTTCGAACGTGATTATGCTTTGAGGACTTATCCATTATTCACAGGAGTCTGGAAGCTAGTATCGCTTTAGCCTTCTAGAATTAATTCTCCATAAATCGTGTATCAGACTCACTTATTTAATCCTTATTCAAGTATTAAAGACTGTTCTTGACAACTATTTATTGCCAATCGGTGTATTTCTATTATACGTTGTATTATGCCCTAAGCATAAACAATATAAGGTCCAACACCAAACCAATACTTTCATGCAGTATTCGGCATAGACATAGGGAATGTCCAAGACATTTTAGCTTTCTCATCAGTCAACCATGACTAAGTTTTGAATAGCTCGACCCTAATGTAGGAAACTAATTCCTTTTATGGAGAATTTCGTGAACAACTTTATATGTGTCTTAGTGTTTCTCAAACATCTTAACCTCATTCTAAATGGGATAGACGTTCATACACTAAACATATTGGAACTCACACCAACTCCCACTGACGTCGGGCTCATTTTATCAAATCATACCTAGTATGATCTTTAGATAAAAATGAATATTCTAGTTTTACAAAGTCTCAAACCTAGTTTGAACTTCTTAGTGAATCCTTAGGCTCCATTCCATTGATTCCAAATGATGTCCAACATCGCTCCTCCTTATATCCTTTTGGATTAAAATCCAATTTCCATGGGCAAATGAGGGCTGGAATATGGTCAGTTAGATATGTAGTTGATTATGAATGATGCATTTGAGAAGTTATATGAAAACTTACTCCCACTATTTCCTTGACGTTTATAAAGTTTATTATACAATAAGGGCCAATTTGTTTCAGTGAAACACCAATCAAACAAAGTCCAACTTAGCTCGATTTCTTCCGTATTAGAGACCGGTCAACCGTGGTCCTTTCAAGAAGAACTTCACCGAGTGAGAATCACATTCTCATAAAAAACTCCCACTAAATACACACCTTCTCGATTCAATCAAAAGGTGATCATGTTGGCTCACCACTCCGAGTCTAATTCTTTGAACCTCATCAAATAAAATTAGACCGGTGAACCCCCACATCGATCTTGTGTATTTTAGTAACTCACAAATATCACACTGGAGCTAATCCAACATGTAACTGATAAACTCATTTTTCCCACAAAAAGAGCCTTTGCGGTTTTTCTTCTTCTTAGTAAGGTTTTGAAAGTTAATAGATCCAAATCGCCTATTTCTAGTTCTCTTTGAATCCATCAATCTCTCTCTTCCTCAACTAGAATAGATTGATCTACTAGGACTGTAAGGTTGGATTCTTTGATTATCATTTTATTCGTTATTTGAGTATTCATAATCCAATTATGAAATAGAATACGTTTCACCCAGCAGACATGAATTCATTCAATGTCAAATAAGAGACTTTATTGATCAAAATATGTAATCAAAATTGTCCAACAATAATTAAAAACATTATTTTGATCATTCTAGGTTACATAGATACTAGAAGGCATATTTGAGGAATGATTTTACTTGGGTGATTGAATGGTAAAAACCAGTTGGTATGTATGATTAGATACTCTATTTTGAATAATGAGGATGAGGAAGCATGGTGTAAAATGTATTTTCATGCTCCATGAGCTACGAAGCTGTGATTAAATAATTGTGTTTGAAGAGAAGTGATGTGGTGTGGTTTTACCTGACTAGCTGTTTACAAGAATGGTGATATGTGGAAAATGAGGGAGTTTTGGAAATTGAATGTAATGATTATGTGGATATCCCCTTTGATAATTAAAATTCAGCCTGTGTGGCAAATCTAGCCTTTGTGGTATAGCCTGTGTGGCAAATCTAGCCTTTGTGGCATAGCCTGTGTGGCACTTAAAGGGGATTCACTTAAACATAATATGGTGAAAGGTGAGGTTGAGATGGTGGAGAAAGACACAATATCACCCTCTTGTAAGCAGATTGGTAAAGATGATTTCTGATTGGTTATCTTGCTGTGAGGTGTTGTATTGTTGACCAGATAAGATGTTATAGTTAAATTGGCGATATGTATTATTTGCTGCTTATTAACATTTTGTTGAATTAAAGATAAAAATTACATGTATAATTATTGTTGGTTGTTTACTTATTGAGTCCAGGCTCACCTCTCTGCAACATTTTTCAGGTGTAGGTTTTGGGATGTGTTCACTCTTGAAAATAGGTCCACATTGTTCAATCCAAGTCAGGTCGGGCCAGTATGCGGTGTTCTACTCACAAGCTTATAAAACTAGAAGTTTAAATTTTGAGACTGCTAGTGACACACTAGATGAGAGGATGACTTGTGAACAAGTTATATTAACTCCGTTTGTTTTATGTGACTGAGTTTTGTATAAAATGGGGGAGGAGGTGACACTCCTGCTAGTTGTGATGAAAGCTTATGTGGTATAATAGATATTGTTTGGCTTATGTTGTCTATCAAAGATATTTTGTTAAACGTGACAATGAACTTAGCATAAAATAGTATTAGCATCGGGGAGCGTCACATAAAGAAGCACACTCTAATCAACGACATGTGATGGAATTAGTTTAGAATTCATTTCGGAAGGAAGAGATTAATTTAATAATTAAATTAATTTTCTGGAAAGGATAAATGATTAGATCATTTATAAATGAATCCATGGGTTGGACTTTTTCAAAGATTAATTAATTGGATTAGTTAATTTTGGGCTTTAAGATTTTTGAATTAATTGGATTAATTTAATCGGCTTGATTTAATTTATAGATTGGATTCATAAATTAAATGAGAGAATGTGCTTCGGTCTTTTAGTTGGATTAAAGGACTTAAAGTGATGGACTTAAATATTAAATTGGATTTAATTTAGGTCCAGTGGATATGAGCTCAATCTATTAGAGCCTACTGCACTTTAGGCCAAGCCCATGAGCCGTTTTGACTTTGTATAAGTTAAAGGAAGAGTTGGTTGGTTATGGGACATGAGGTGCACGAAATTTTCAGCATATTTTGATGAAAAACCGGCTAGGGTTTCAAGGAAAAGAGAGGAGAGAGTTTGGATGAGATAGGCCTCATCTAGTGTGGTGTTGTGGCTATGTCAAAACCACTAAGACACTCTCCCATCTTGTGGAATCCTAACCCACGAATTTTGCTATTCCAAAATCAGCTTTCTTCTTAGTTTTTCTCTCCCAAAATGCTCCTCTCGTTCTTCGTTTATTTGGTTCATCGAATTAGAGAAGGAACGATGAGAAATCGACATCGTTAATTAATAACGTGTTGTTGATTTCTTCCTTTCCTTTCTTTATCTTGCTAGCACGAGAAAAAGGGAGATCCACGGTGATTATAGTGGACAGATTTATAGGGTTTCAATGATGAAACCTCGTGGAGAAGAATCGAGTTGGAAAAAAGGATCAATGCTTGTATCTGTACGAGAAAATGACAAAATGTAAATTCTATTTTTGCTCCTATGTTTTTCTTGTATCATTCTTGGCCTATGTATTATTCGATACACCGAACTCCCGGGAAAGATCAAAGGTACACCCCTTGATCAGAATTAATTTCGTTACATGAAGCCTAACTAAGCTCCTAGTCTTTTATAGCAACAACCCCGCTATCGCTAATTCTTAGGACCTTTTGTTTCGGCTTTTTTACTCCTCATCACCATCTGTTAACCATTTGCAAATTATGAATTTGTTGGTATCCAATACCAAGAGTAGAATGGTGATTATGTTAATACTCAATTAAAGATTTATACCTTCATTGGAGAGGAGCTTAGCACACTCCGTCTTCTAATGGCCCTTCTCTCGGCAATAAATGCAAACATCATTTAGAATCCTTGACTGACGAACCCTCTTCCTCTTTCTTTTACCCCAGCCCAGCGGTGTAACAGGAACACTTGAAGTGCTAGTAGTAGTAGAAAACATCTCACCCTTCTTTCTCTTCTCGCGTCCGGCAACCTTGCCCTTCGCTTTAAAGGTTGAAGCCTCTCCCACTAGTACCGTCCGCGCAAATTTTTCAATCGTTGCCTCGTACTTGACCAATATATTATTCAACTCATGAAGGCTTTCCTCAAGCCCGTTCATGCTATAGCTGATAGTAAATTGATCAAGGGAGAGAGATAGTGATTATAGAATCGAGTCAACGTACGTTTGTTCCTCCTTGAAATTAGCCTGGAGGTCTTTGAGCTTCTCCACTAGGAAAAGCATCATCACTCCATGCTCACGTACAGACGATCCCTTAATCATTATCATGCCAAAAAATGCCTTCGTCACGTCATATCTAATATGCCATTCCGGTATCGCATAAAGTTCTTTTCATGCGGTGCATTATCGACAAGACGTCCACATACCTTTCGTACTATTTCTGGATCTCGTTAATCATCGAGCCCAGTACAATACTGTGTACTTTCCGATTGTTCTCATACCACTGAGTAAACTTTTCAAACATCAATTGTTCTACGGTGTATAGGCCTAGAATCTAATTTGTATTATATGTTTCAGCATGTTTACATATTTTTAATCAGCTTTGGAAGCATGTTTTTTGGATTTTAATTGCATATCTAGATCTAAGGTTTATGTGTTTAATTTTGCTTTTAATTTTGGGCATAAGAGATTTTTTGAAATTTGGGATTTTCTGGAAATTGATTATTTTCTTGTTGTTTCAGAAATTGCAGAAAAAACTTTCAGAAAAAAAAAGAACATGCAGCGACCGACACTGCCGGCCGTCTGGCAGACGCGCAGGCAGGCACCCGTCTGACCCGTTTCTTCTATTTTTTTTTCAAAATTTTTCATTTTTTAATTTTTTCTGATTATTCTACATATTTTTCTGAAACAGTTAATTTTGGTGAATTTAATTTTTTGTTGAGATTTGGTATTTTTCAATATTAAATTACTAAAATTAATTTGAATGGGTTTTCAAACAATAATTAATTTTTGCATGGGTTGCACTTAAGTCCATTATTAAGTTGCATTATTTTAGATACAAATTCTTGAGATTTGATGTGTAATTAATTTATGATATTGGATGTCATTAATTATAATGCATGCTTTTGTATTTATATTTGTGTGCATGTTTATTTTGAAAATATATGTGTTATTTTGTTAATTGGATTAACATGGATGATCATGAAACCCATTGGACCCTGTGTATGGTTTATTTTCTGTTGGGTTGGGGCCTGCGTACCTCTTACTTTTTTTTCTCTTTGTTTTTTAGCTTAATATGTTTAAGGCTTGCTTTCTCTCTATTAATGTACTTCCCCAACTGATGATTGTGGTTTCTTTTTAAGTTGTAATGAGAGTAGAATAGGTGGAGAGGTTTTACTTATATTTTATTTTTAAATAATTGTAAATAGCAAGCCCAGACGATGGAGGCCCATGGAGGAGGCCATGGGTTGGCCCACGGAGATCCATGGAGCTCGAAGGATGGGGCC
>JACGWL010000581.1:0-19757 GCA_034509725.1 Sesamum angolense
ATAAAAATGTCTCCGAATCTGACAAAAACTTGACCCAGAGTAGGTCTTAACCCATAATAGTGCGTGTAAATTTTGCTAAGTGAAATAATAACTACAAGTTAGTAAGATTGGTAAACAAATTTTCTTTAATGAAACCGTGCAAAACTGCTAAAATAAAAACTGTCTCCGAATCTAACGAAACTTAACCCAAGATAGGTCTTAACCCATAATAGTGCGTGATAAATTTGCTAAGTGAAATAATAACTACAAGTTAGTAAGATAGGTAAGCAAACTTTCTTTAATAAAATCGTGCAAAACTGCTGAAATAAAAAAACTATCTCCGAATCTGACGAAACTTGACCTAGAGGTAGGTCTTAACCCATAATAGTGCGTGGTAAAGTTGCTAAGTGAAAATAAAACTACAAGTTATTAAGATGTTAGAATAGGTGATCAGAAAGCCAATCGGATTGGGCTATTGTAAACTTTTCTGATAATTTTGATGTAATATAATATTTATGTCTTTGAATAAATGTATTATTCATACTATGGCTTGATTCTTTGTTGTGTTTACTTATTATGTTAATATTTAACTGCACGACAAAGCCCACATACCAAACGAGCAAATCCAAGGGGTTGGGCTGCGCATTGGATGGCGGCCATGAAACCACCCTCTATGGAATGGTCTGGAACGTTCCAAGTTGAGGACCTCGAGACAGGGCATCGAGTGTCCTATAGAGACTTGCACTAAGTACTGCAGCCATGTTTCGTTGGCAGGAGACGTAGGTCGTCCATGCAGTTTTAGCGGGTTAGTTGGCAAAGTAGTCGACTGATTGAATTGACTCGTGGGAATCGTCATATGGAAGCCTCCTAAGGCTTGGTCGGTATGACTGGGATTCTCGCCTCTGATAGTACGGGATTAGTCCTCGGACTTGAGGAACCATGGCAGTCACATGCACATGATGGTTGTAGCTTAGACCTGGCGAACAATGTATGTTTCAAAAGATACAAATGTTATAAGCCTTATCTAGCGCAGTCAGAATGTGTAGTGAGGATGGTGTGTTCCAAGAAGGAATCCATCCCCTGTCAATATCGTGACAGTAGGATCTCCCATACGCTCTAAGACACGTTTCCCTGAAAATCTGTGGCCACAGTGACTGAATAAGTGGGATAGGTTGCCACGTGATAATTCAGTAGGGCAAATGGGTAGTCTCGAGTTATTAAGTATAGATGCCTAGTCTAGGATGGGAACCGATGCCCAAATTCCATGCGCTAGACTAAGGCCGGGAGACGGTTGATGGAAGGACCTTATCCATACGAATTCAGTTGCCTAAACGTTCATCCATATTCACTTAGTCTCCAGTGCCATGGACTGTTGTTAGACAGTCACCCATGGTAACGGGTTATTTCTGCTTATGGGACTTAATTATGTTGGGAACACGCTCAAGTCTAGCTGAAGGTGACCTAAAGAGTCATACCCTACCACTATAGTGGGATGAAGTTACTTTAGAATTAACTCCAGAAGAGCCGGATTAATTTAATTGGACTAAATTGATTCTTGGAGAGGATAAACGATTAGATCATATATTTAGACCAATCCATTGAATGGATAACTTGAAATTCAATTAATTGGATTAATTGAAATTCTTAATTGGCCATTAAAATTAATTGGATTAATTTTATTGGGCTTGGTCCAATTTATGAATTAGATTCATAAATTAATGGAGAGTTAAAAGGAGCTTGGATCTCTTAATTGGATTAAGGGATTTTAATGTTGGCCTCATAAATTAAACTAGGTTTAATAAAAGTCCATTTGACATGGGCTTGGTTTAAATTTATTTAATCAAACCCGGTCCATTAAAATACAAGCCTAAAGCCTTGGTTGGACCATGGCTAGCTTAAGTAGGAGCCAAACCCCTCCTTTGGAGTGTGTATGGCCGAGTTTTGGTGCCTAGGGTGCACCAAACTTGGTCATAAGTTGGCTTAGAGGGTGTTTTTAGGTGTAGGAGTCATGCTAGGTCATGACTCCTTGCTATACTATGACTAGGTCATATAAATAGCTCCAAAAACACTCTAACCCTAACCCTAGCAGCAACTACACTTCAAACCACGAAATTCTACTCTCTCCCTCTCCAAAAACTCTCTCAAGATCTTAGAGATCAAAAGAGAATTCAAGAACCAAACGTTAATCAATAGCGTTTTTGGTTCTTGTACTTGTGTGGTGTTTTTGCTAGCAAAACCACCACATCCTCTTAGTGGTGGTGTGTTAATCTTTAGAGGATCTCCTGATCCCCAACGTTTGATTGGGGTTTCTTTTAAGTTGTAATGAGAGTAGAATAGGTAGAGAGGATTTATTTTTTGAAATGTAAAGAGCAAGCCCATGATGGAGGCCCATGAAAGAGGTCATGGGGTTGACCCACAAAAAGATCCATGGAGAAGAGGTCCGAAGGACGAAGCCCACGATGGAGATGGAGGAAATAAAGAGGTGTTACAAGGCCCATAATGTTGATGGGTTAAAAGGCTTGTAATAGTGTAGGCCCACCCTTAGACTGACCATTGATCTACTGCGGGATCAGTGGGTCGCATAGGTTTTTGGGCTTGTGATCATCCAATAGGGGCGTGCTAGACTCTTTATTTTGCATGCGATGCGTTTCTTTAAATGCTTTAATATTTGGATTATTGAGCATGCATAATATTAATGTGTGATGATGTCTCGGTCATTATCAAATGAACTCTCACTTGATTGGACCAAGTTAAAATATTAGACCTTAATAAATGGAAATTAACAAATGGTTGTTTTTCCATGCCTTCCATCCACAATAATATAGTGAGGATGCTCATTTCACCCACGCATGGTCTCACGAGTCGTGGCACGCATGGACTGAAATAAAGTTGCACTATTATTGTGAATGAAGTGAATACGCTTCTATTTCCCTGTCTCACGAGTCGTGGGGGGCAATAGGTTGCGCTATGATTCGGTTGATGGGTCGGGTCTAACATTAAGTAACGTGATTCACTTGGAGTCCTCGGAATCATGCGAAAATGACGAGGCAAAAGATCTTGGGGATCACGTTAGACGAGAATGGTATTGGATACCTCCCACAAAGTTATTTCCATGTGAATCGTAAAAGCGGGACATGAGGAATTTCGCTTGTGGACCCCAAGCCCACTAGGAAGGTTTCCCGAAACCCCATTTTTGAGAGTGATGGGCTTTCGTAAAATAGTGGGAGGGTTAATGACTAAAGTCCAAGTCCTTAACTTGTGTTAAATATTATTATCGTTTGCTAATTTTCTGCTTTTGCATTTTATGTAGATAATGTCTAAGAATCCATTTACTGTGATATTGGATAATAATAAGTTTAATGGAACAAATTATACCGACTGGCTGCGTAATCTGAGGATCGTCCTTGATTATGAGAACCAAGGGTACATCATGGATAAGCCGCTTCCTCAGACATTACCGAATGGGTCCTCATCTGAAGAGCGTGAGACGTTCGAAAGATGGCATGCTGACCACCGCAAAGTCCGAAGCATCATACTCGCTTCCATGTCTAACGATGTGCAGAAGCAGTATGATAGGCTGGACGATGTCGCCTTAATTCTGCAACGCATGAAAGAGGTTTATGCGATTCCAGATAGGCATACTAGGTATGTCGCCACTAAAGAGTTCTTTAGAGCCAAGATGACTGAAGGGTCCTCTGTACAAGAGCATGGGGTCAAGATGCTATCCCCAGTGGAAAAGCTCGAGGACCTAAAAGCTGGGCTTGAGAATGACACGTAAATTGACGTGATCCTTCAGTCACTTCCTCCATCCTATGATCCATTCATTGTCAACTTCAATATGAACGGGCTTGAGAAGTCTATCAATGAGTTGATCAATATGTTGGTGCAATACGAGGCAACGATTAAGAAATCTGCACCGTCGGTATTGATAGGAGAGGCTTCAACCTCTAAGGCGAAAGGCAAAAGGGCCGGACGCTGGAAAAGGAAGAAGGGTAAGGCAAAGGCGAAAACTGTCGTCGTAGCAGAGACACTAAGAGCGCTTCCGTTGCTCCAGTGGGAATGGGCAAGGGAAAGAAGAGGATGGGTACTTAGCAGCAGTCGAGGGCAAACGATATCTGCGCCTATTGCCCTGAGAAAGGGCATTGGAAGAGGGATTGTCCCAATCTATCTTCCCATCAAGGTATGTTTGTTGTTGAGGTTAACATGGTTACTAATTCTACTTCATGGGTATTGGATACCGGCTGTGGTGCTCACATATGCAATGATTTGTAGGTGCTACAATGAAGCAGAAAGCTAAGTAAAGATGAAGTGGTTCTTAGGCTTGGCGATGGCAAGGCTATCGCAGCTGAAGCTGTAGGAATCATCAACTTAGTTGTTAGTGATCGTGTTAGGCTAGAATTAAAGGATTGTATTTTGTACCTAGCATGATCAAAAACATCATTTCCATTCCGTTGTTAGACAATGCTGGTTTTGAGTTTTTGATTAATAAAAATTGCTTTCATTTGATGAAAGATGGTTCTTCTCATCCGCTGGGTAAGCTAAATAATGGTCTTTACATTCTGCAAAGGTCTGATTGGATCATGACTGCTCAAAACAAACGAAAATTAGAAAATCTTGAAAATGCACAGATTTGGCATGCAAGGCTAGGACACATCTCTCAAGATAGGATGAAGAGGTTGGTGGACTCAAAGAATCTAGAAATAGACAATTTGGACAACCTACCAGCCTGTGAGTCCTGTTTGAAAGGGAAGATGACTAAGAAGCCCTTTGTTGGACAAAGTAAGCTTGCCAATGACCTGTTGGATTTGATCCATACAGACGTCTGTGGACCACTGAATACTCAGGCCAGAGGTGGGTTCTCCTACTTCATAACATTTACTGATGATCATTCACGGTATGGTTATGTTTACCTGATGAGGTACAAGTCTGAGGCCTTTGTGAGGTTCAAAGAATTCAGGCTTGAAATTGAGAACCAAACTGGTCGCAAAATTAAAACCCTTCGGTCGGACCGAGGTGGAGAGTATCTAACTGGTGAATTCATAGATTATCTAAAGGAAAATGGTATAGTCTCTCAGTGGACACCTCCCGGGACGCCTCAGCTAAATGGCGTGGCTGAAAGGAGAAATCGGACTCTGTTAGACATGATCCGGTCCATGATGAGTTTTGCCGAACTGCCCTTATCTTTCTGGGGTTATGCACTTGAGACGGCGGCTAGGTTATTAACATAGCGCCATCCAAGACAGTGGCCCAAAATGCCATATCAGATATGGCACGGCAAGCCTGCTTCCTACAAGTACTTGAGAGTGTGGGGTAGCCCTGCATACGTCAAGAGGCTAGTGGGAGACAAGCTGGATTCAAGGTCTAGTTTGTGCAGGTTCATAGGTTATCCAAAAGAAACTGCAGGGTATTATTTTTATGACCCAACTGAGCAAAAGGTATTTGTCTCAAGGAATGCAGTGTTCTTGGAAAGAGGTTTTCCAACAGATACTCGACGTGATGAATTGCTCCTTGAAGAATCAAGTGAGGCACCTCAGTCGAATGCAGGGACATCGTCTGCACCTGATGTTTCCACTGATAATGTTCCTATTCTCCGTAGGTCAGCTAGAGTGCCACAGCTTCCTGAGAGGTATGGTTTTTTAGGCGTGACCGGTCAGTTGGTCAATGATCCTAAGACTTACGGAGAAGCGATGTCGGACATCGATTCGGGAAAGTGGCTTGAAGCCATGAAATTCGAAATGGACTCCATGAGCTCAAACCATGTCTGGACATTAGTGGACCGACCTAAGGGCATTAGACCCGTTGGTGTAAATGGGTCTATAAAAAGATTGATTGATACTTCAAGGCGACTCTGGGGTCGATTTTGAGGAAACCTTTTCGCCCGTAGCCATGGCCAAGTCCATACGGATTATGCTTGCCATAGCAGCATGGTATGACTATGAAATATGGCAGATGGATGTGAAAACGGCTTTCCTTAACGGTTTTGTTGAGGAAGAGATCTATATGAATCAGCCGGAGGGATTCACCATAGTAGGAGAAGAGCAGAAGGTCTGCCATCTCCAAAGATCCATTTATGGCCTAAAGCAAGCTTCCCGAAGCTGGAACATACGTTTTGATGAAGTCATACGGGGCTATGATTTCGTTAAAAATGACTTTGACCCTTGTGTATACAAGAAGGTTTGTGGGAGCTCTGTTTTGTTCCTAGTGCTTTATGTGGACGACATTTTGCTCATTGGAAATGATATCAAAATGTTGGGGGACACTAAAGCATGGTTATCCACTCAATTCTCCATGAATGATTTGGGTGAGGCTTCCTACATCCTTGGGATCAAAATCTTTAGGGATAGATCTAAAAGGATATTAGGAATGACCCAAAACTCGTATGTTGAGAAAGTCTTGAAAAGGTTCAAGATGGAACACTCCAAACGAAGATTCCTTCTGATGAGACATGGGGTTAAGCTGTCCAAGAAGCAATCTCCTAAGACTGATGAGGAACTTAAAAGGATGTTGGACATCCCCTATGCATCAGCCGTAGGCAGCATTCAGTATGCTGCGCAGTGTACTAGGCCTGACATCGCTTACGCTTTGAGTGTAACAAGCAGACATCAGGCGTGTGTTGGAGAAGCACACATGACTGCAGTCAAGACCATACTTAAGTACCTAAGAAGGACTAAAGATGTGTTCTTGGTCTACGGTGGTGGAGAGTTAATACTGGAAGGCTTTAGCGATGCTAGCTTCTAGTCGGATGATGATGATGCAAAATCACAGTTGAGATTTGTATTCAAGCTTAATGGTGGTGTGGTGGCTTTGAAGAGTTCCAAGCAGGATACCACAGCTGATTCCACCACGGAAGCTGAGTACATAGCGGCTTCAGAAGTGGCTAAGGAGGAGGTTTGGATGAAAAACTACATCCAAGAGTTGGGTGTGGTACCTAGCATTGTCGAGCCAGTAGTTATCTTCTGTGATAACAATGGGGCTATAGCGCAAGCAAAGGAACCGAGATCTCATCAGCGATCCAAACACATTCTTAGACGATACCATCTGCTTAGAGAGATGGTGGGAAGAGGTGACGTTCGGATGGACCGAGTCAGCTCAGCAGAAAATACAGCAGATCCGCTGAGAAAGCCCATGTCACAAATCGCTCATGCACAACATCTTGGATAGATGGGCTTGAGGCAAATGAGTGATTGGCTTTAGATCAAGTGGAGATTGTTAGAATAGGTGATCAGAAAGCCAATCGGATTGGGCTTTTGTAAACTTTTCTGACAATTTTGATGTAATATAATATTTATGTCTTTGAATAAATGTATTATTCATACTATGGCTTGATTCTTTGTTGTGTTTACTTATTATGTTAATATTTAACTGCACGACAAAGCCCACAGACCAAACGAGCAAATCCAAGGGGTTGGGCTGCGCATTGGATGGCGGCCATGAAACCAACCTCTGTGGAATGGTCTGAAACGTTCCAAGTCGAGGACCTCGAGACAAGGCATCGAGTGTCCTATAGAGACTTGCACTAAGTACTGCAGCCATGTTTAGTTGGCAGGAGACGTAGGTCGTCTATGCAGTTTTAGTGGGTTAGTTGGCAAATTAGTCAACTAATTGAATTGACTCGTGGGAATCGTCATATGGAAGCCTCCTAAGGCTTGGTCGATATGACTGGGATTCTCGGCTCTGATAGTACGGGATTAGTCCTCGGACTTGAGGAACCATGCCAGTCACATGCACATGATGGTTGTAGCTTAGACCTGATGAACAATGTATGTTTCGAAAGATACAAATGTTATAAGCCTTATCTAGTGCAGTCAGAATGTGTAGTGAGGACGGTGCATTCCAAGAAGAAATCCATCCCCTGTCAATATTGTGGCAGTAGGATCTCCCATACGCTCTAAGACACGTTTCCCTGAAAATCTGTGGCCACAGTGACTGAGTAAGTGGGATAGGTTTCCACGTGACAATTCAATAGGGCAAACGGGTAGTCTCGAGTTATTAAGTATAGATGCCTAGTCCAGGATGGGAACCGACGTCCAAATTCCATGCCCTAGACTAAGGCCGGGAGACGGTTGATGGAAGGACCTTATCCCTATGAATTAAGTTGCTTAAACGTTCATCCATATTCACTTAGTCTCTAGTGCCATTGACTATTGCTAGACAGCCACCCATGGTAATGGGTTATTTCTGCTTATGGGACTTAATTGTATTGGAAACACGCCTAAGTCTAGCTAAAGGTGATCCTAAAGAGTCACACCCTACCACTATAGTGGGATGAAGTTAATATAGAATTAACTCCAGAAGAGCTGGATTAATTTAATTGGATTAAATTAATTCTTGGAGAGGATAAATGATTGGATCATTTATTTAGAACAATCCATTAAATGGATAACTTGAAATTCAATTAATTGGATTAATTGAAATTCTTAATTGGCCATTAAAATTAATTGGATTAATTGAAATTCTTAATTGGCCATTAAAATTAATTGGATTAATTTTATTGGGCTTGGTCCAATTTATGAATTAGATTCACAAATTAATGGAGAGTTAAAAGGAGCTTGGATCTTTTAATTATATTAAGAGATTTTAATGTTGGACTTATAAATTAAACTAGATTTAATAAAAGTCCATTTGACATGGGCTTGGTTTAAATTTATTATACGAGCCCAAAGCCTTGGTTGGACCATGGCTAGCTTAAGGAGGAGCCAAACCCCTCCTTGGTGCCTAGGGTGCACCAAACTTGGTCATAAGTTGGCTTAGAGGTGGTTTTTAGGTGTAGGAGTCATGCTAGGTCATGACTCCATGCTATACTATGACTAGGTCATATAAATAGCTCCAAAAACACTCTAAACCTAACCCTAGCAGCAGCTACACTTCAACCCACGAAATTCTACTCTCTCCCTCTCCAAAAACTCTCTCAAGATCTTAGAGATCAAAAGAGGAATTCAAGAACCAAACGTTAATCAATAGCGTTTTTGGTTCTTGTACTTTTGTGGTGTTCTTGCTAGCACGAAACCACCACATCCTCTTAGTGGTGGTGTGTTAATCTTTAGAGGATCTCCAGATCGAGATCTAGGATAAAGGAGACAAACGGAATCAATGCTTGAAGCCAAGTTACAAAACAACAACAGTAATATTCTGTTTTGCATTTCTGTTGTTGTATTCTTTTTTTCTATGATTCATGGCCTACCTATTATTTATATTACACCGAATGCCCGGGAAAAGATCAAGGGTACACCCCTTGATCGGATATTTATTTTCTTTAATTATTGAATTTTTCCATTATTGCGCTTCTGCCGCGCTTAACGGGCCGATCCATTGCTTTCATAAGACAGGTAGGCAAACTTTCTTTAATAAAACCATGCAAACCTGCTGAAATAAGAACTGTCTCCAAATCTGACGAAACTTGACCCAGAGGTAGGTCTTAACCATAATACTCCATGGTAAATTTGCTAAGTGAAATAATAACTACAAGTTAGTAAGATAGGTAAGCAAACTTTCTTTAATAAAACCGTGCAAAACTGCTGAAAAAAAATTGTCTCCGAATCTGACGAAACTTGACCCAGAGGTAGGTCTTAACATATAATAGTGCGTGGTAAATTTGCTAAGTGAAATAATAACTACAAGTTAGTAATAGGTAAGCAAACTTTCTTTAATAAAACGTGCAAAACTGCTGAAATAAAAACTGTCTCCGAATCTAACGAAACTTGACCCAAAGGTAGGTCTTAACATATAATAGTGCGTGGTAAATTTGCTAAGTGAAATAATAACTACAAGTTAGTAAGATAGGTAAGCAAATTTTTTAATAAAACCGTGCAAAATTGCTGAAATAAAAACTGTCTCCGAATCTGACGAAACTTGACCCAGAGCTAGGTCTTAACATAATAGTGCGTGGTAAATTTGCTAAGTGAAATAACAACTACAGGTTAGTAAGATAGGTAAGCAAACTTTCTTTAATAAAACGTGCAAAACTGCTGAAAAAAAACTGTCTCCGAATCTGACGAAACTTGACCCAGAGGTAGGTCTTAACATATAATAGTGCGTGGTAAATTTGCTAAGTGAAATAACAACTACAAGTTAAAAAGATAGGTAAGCAAACTTCTTTATAAAACCGTCTCTGAAATAAAAACTGTCTCCGAATCTGACGAAACTTGACCCAGAGGTAGGTCTTAACATAATAGTGCGTGGTAAATTTTCAAGTGAAATAATAACTACAGTTAGTAAGATAGGTAAGCAAATTTTTCTTTAATAAAACAGTGCAAAACAGCTGAAATAAAAACGTTCTCCGAATCTGACAAAACTTGACCCATAGGTAGGCTTAACCATAATAGTGTGTGGTAAATTTGTTAAATGAAATAATAACTACAAGTTAGTAAGACAGATAAGCAAACTTTCTTTAATAAAACTGTGCAAAACTGCTGAAATAAAAAACTATCTCCGAATCTGACGAAACTTGACCCAGAGGTAGGTCTTAACTAATACTGCATGGTAAATTTGCTAAGTGAAATAATAACTACAAGTTAGTAAGATAGTTAAGCAAATTTTCTTCAATAAAACCGTGCAAAACTGCTGAAAAAAAACTGTCTCCGAATCTGACGAAACTTGACCCAGAGGTAGATCTAACATAATAATGGTAAATTTGCTAAGTGAAATAATAACTACAAGTTAGTAAGATAGGTAAGCAAACTTTCTTTAATAAAACGTGCAAAACTGTTGAAATAAAAACTGTCTCAGAATCTGACGAAACTTGACCTAAAGGTAGGTCTTAACATAATAGTGCGTGGTAAATTTGCTAAGTGAAATAACAACTACAAGTTAATAAGATTGGTAAGCAAATTTTTCTTTAATAAAACCGTGCAAAATTGCTGAAAAAAACTGTCTACGAATCTGACGAAACTAGACCCAGAGCTAGGTCTTAATGCATAATAGTGCGTGGTAAATTTGCTAAGTGAAATAACAACTACAAGTTAATAAGATAGGTAAGCAAACTTTTTTTAATAAAACCGTGCAAAACTGCAGAATGAAAACTGTCTCCAAATTTGACGAAACTGACCCAGAGGTAGGTCTTAACCATAATAGTGCGTGGTAAATTTGTTAAGTGAAATAACAAATACAAGTTAATAAGATATGTAAACAAATTTTCTTTAATAAAACCGTGCAAAACTATTGAAATAAAAACTGTCTCCGAATCTGACGAAACTTAACCCAGAGGTAGGTCTTAACCCATAATAGTGCGTGGTAAATTTGCTAAGTGAAATAATAACTACTAGTTAGTAAGATTGGTAAACAAATTTTCTTTAATAAAATCGTGCAAAATTGCTAATATAAAAACTGTCTCTGAATCCGACGAAGCTTGAACCAGAGCTAGGTCTTAACGCATAATAGTGCGTGGTAATTTTGCTAACTGAAGTTGAAATGGTCTTGCTTCTTTCTTCTGTTGTGTTGTTGTTTTCGCTTCTTTGCCAAATTCCTCCATGGATGTCACCATTTTCTTTCTGGATGTGTAGACAAGAATACATTAAATGTCTTTTTTGTTATGTTAGGCAGTGGACTAGCAAAGGATTTACAGATTAGAGGGTAAGGCAAGAAACTTCAGAAATTATAGATTTAGCATAGGCAACACGGTCGGTGAATTTGTTTTCTCAAGGTTTACTGTTGGACCAGATGTATGTGACACCTGATGTACCCATAGAAGTATTTCAATTCCCACTTGCTATGATGTAGAGACACACTCACGTGTCTGTCACTTTATTAGATCATGAGTTTTTGACCTCTTGGAAACTTTGTGATTGCATGTTGTACTTCCGAAATGTAGCTAGAAAGTGAAGATGGCAAAGTCAAGGAAAATAACCAGAGTGGTCACGAATAGGTTTTAAACCATTTTTGTTGCTTTTCTGTAGATTTTCAAGAAAACCATTTTCTTTGTATCTCATTTTCTGGAGAATAAAATAATTCTTTTAATTTTCCTTCAAACGGAAATTCTAGATCATTATTTAAGGTAATAGTGTTTATACCAAAAACACTTCTATCATCTTCATATCCCATATCAGAAGGTGTCGGAGATCATCGAGAGTGTTTTTAAGAATAACCTGATCTGTATCTATTCGTGATAACTGAATAGAGGAAGTAGAATTTTTAGGAGTTATTTCTTCTTTAGGTTCTGTAATAAGCCTAACAGTCCGTTCTTTTGAAAATTTAATTTCTACTGTCCCATCTTGATATTCAATAGTCTCATTAAGTTTTCTATTTTCCTGTTTTACAGGTCTATTTCCCTCTTCAAGGATCCACTTATATGGAAGTTTAACTTGATCCCACGAAATAGTTTTAGGGAACTGTACTACTTTTAGCTATGTCTGTAATAAACATAGTTGTCGTTTTAGGATCTTGATTAGAGATTTTTCTCATATCCGGGACAACCGTGTTCATAACTTTATAACATATTCTAAAAATAAGAATTACATTTTGTGTTCCATGCAACATATCAAATCCTTCAGATTTAATATCTAAACACAAAGCATGTTTCAAATTAGGATCTGCTAAAAAAACAGTATAATCTGGAAAGCATGAAAAATAAATTGGGCCATCACATAAACTGGATTCAACAACTCCTAATAAGGAATCATGAAATTTATTATGTCTTTTATTACGTACGGCAATTAATGCGGATGTATTTAATACTAGCCTAGTTGCAGGTTTTAATGCAATTTGAACCATACCTATATGCAAGTATTTATAGGTATCTTTATGTAAAGCTATAAGCTTTTCAGAGAATAAATAAAAAGAACTATATCCTTCAGATAAAAGGAATAGATTGTTCAACAGTTTTAATAACATAATCAGTTTTTCGAATAAAACTGCCTGAACTTTTATATATTTTTCCAGTTGGATAAACCGGCATTTTCCAGTTATTTAAATTATTATTAATATTATCAGTAGTAATAATTTCTTTATTTTTATTATTATTATTATCTTCAACTTCTTCTGATTCATTATCAGAATTTTCATCATCTGATGAATTATTAGAGTCTTCAGTTTCTCTTTCGGAATCGATTTCTGTTATAAACAGATATCTTTAAATTTTCCTTTTCTGGATTAGAATCTTCTATAAGAAGTTTCTTTAAAGCCTTTTTAAGCTTTTCATCAACATCTAAACTTTGAATTTTCTTTTTCATTTTACACTTATTAGCGTAGTGTCCTGGAGCATGACATTTCCAACATATTGGAAATTTTTTCTTTTTATAAGAACTATCTTTCTTTTTCTTTTTCTTATATTCCTTTTGATTTTCTTCTAGTTTATTATTATTATTCTTGCGGTAATGCTTTTTACTAGAAGAACTATGTGATTTTGTAGGATTATTAATCCTTTTCTTACTGGTTAATTTTGGATTATTTATAAATCCTAATTGTTCACAAAAATCTCTAAGAATTCTTTTACCAAAAATTTTTTCTTTTTGTATCTGTTTGTGTAGTTTAATTTCATTACACAAGCATATTCCTTTAGAAATAATTTCTGAAGCAAGATCACCATAAGTATAAAGGTGATAAGGTATAATACCTTGATGTTTTTGTTTTATACGAGTTTTTACCCTTTCAGCAAAGAAATGAGGTAGTCCTAATAAGAAGTTTTCTTTCCAAAACTCATGTTGGCTATCCTCTCTAGTAATTATTTTAGAGAAGAAAACATCTTTGTACCATTTAAAATGAGATAGACTATGACATTTTAAATTCATAAGTTGTTCTTGAGTTTTATCAAGTTGTAATGATGTACTACCAATAAAGTGTTTTGCTATAGTATATATAAGTGTATTAACACAATCAGTAGTTTGAAATATTTCTCAATTTTTACTGCATTTAATATATGCAATTTTGCTTCATCTGAAAGATGAAAATCCCACCATCCTTTAAGTTGGCCTGTAAATCCTTGTATAATAGCTTTAGCTATATCAGGATCATTATTACCTTTAAGGCGACAAGCAGTAGCATACATAGTAATATAATGCAATTTTGTCTGAATTTGATATTCAGTATGACCACACTAGTAATCCCTTCTTTAGAAATTGCTTTGATAGGATAAAGCGTATGTAAAAAAGGATTTCCTAGAATTACAACATGTGAAAGATTTTTTACCATTATAAATGGCATTTCTAAACAAATTCCTTTATTGCAAACAGCAGTGTTTTGTAATTTGTATTCAACAAATAATTTTCTACCATCTGCAGCAATAAGGATTTCAGTTGTTTTTGCAAAAATACTTAGAAGGTACTATTCCTTCATTGATGCAATTTAAATCTGCACTAGAAATCAACCATAGCAACAGCAGAGAAGGAATACTCTTTATGAACAACTATAGTCACTTCAGTGTGTCACTTATGAGTTATAACTCTATCAATCATGTTAATAAAAGTTAGAGAGTTTAACTCTTCTTTTTTGTAATAAATCTTTTTTTCACTTTCTTCTTCATCACTAGATGAATCTTTATGAGCTTTTAGCTCAAGAGTAGTAACTCTAGCTCTTAGTTCTTGTAATTCTTGTTTTAGAATTTTCATTTCATGTCTTAACTCAGAAGTAGTAACTTCTACAGTCGTAGAGGTAGAAATATTAGAGTTTTTAACTCTATTCATAATATCTTTGAAGTTATAAACTTCAGGTTCTTTAAGTTTTAATTTTTTCTCGACCTTTTGATCTTTATAAGATTCTAAATATTTTTGTAACATTAATTTCTTTTCTTGTGGATCTGGAAATTTATCTATAAGATCTAAGAAGAAATTTTCTTCTTTTGTTAACAAATAAACCATTGGCTTGACATAAAGCCTTATAATAGTCACAGTTTCCTTCGCAACTGTTAGATTCTTTATTATCTTCAACTTCTTCTGATTCATTATCAGAATTTTCATCATCTGATGAATTATTAGAGTCTTCAGTTTCTCTTTCGGAATCGATTTCTGTTATAACAGATATCTTTAAATTTTCCTTTTCTGGATCAGAATCTTCTATAAGAAGTTTCTTTAAAGCCTTTTTTAAGCTTTCATCAACATCTGAACTTTGAATTTTCTTTTTCATTTTACACTTATTAGCGTAGTGTCCTGGAGCATGACATTTCCAACATACTGGAATTTTTTTCTTTTTATAAGAACTATCTTTCTTTTTCTTTTTCTTATATTCCTTTTGATTTTTCTTCTAGTTTATTATTATTTTTCTTGCGGTAATGCTTTTTACTAGAAGAACTATGTGATTTTGTAGGATTATTAATCCTTTTCTTACTGGTTAATTTTGGATTATTTATAAATCCTAATTGTTCACAAAAATCTCCAAGAATTCTTTTACCAAATTTTTTTTCTTTTTGTATCTGTTTGTGTAGTTTAATTTCATTACACAAGCATATTCCTTCAGCTATAATTTCTGAAGCAAGATCACCATAAGTATAAAGGTGATAAGGTATAATACCTTGATGTTTTTGTTTTATACGAGTTTTGACCCTTTCAGCAAAGAAATGAGGTAGTCCTACTAAGAACTTTTCTTTCCACAACTCATGTTAGCTATCCTCTAGTAAATATTTTAGAGAAGAAAACATCTTTGTACCATTTAAAATGAGATAGACTATGACATTTTAAATTCATAAGTTGTTCTTGAGTTTTTATCAAGTTGTAATGATGTACTACCAATAAAGTGTTTTGCTATAGTATATATAAGTGTATTAACACAATCAGTAGTTTGAATATTATTCTCAATTTTTACTGCATTTAATATATGCAATTTTGCTTCATCTGAAAGATGAAAATCCCACCATCCTTTAAGTGGGCCTGTAAATCCTTGTATAATAGCTTTAGCTATATCAGGATCATTATTACCTTTAAGGCGACAAGCAGTATCATACATAGTAATATAATGCAATTTTGTCTGAATTTGATATTCAGTATGACCATCTATATTCCACTCATGAATGGAAGTACCATCAAAAGATGCGCCAGCAAGATAATTTTCTTGCTCTTCTATTAAAAGATCTACGGGTGTTGGCCTATGATAATAGGGTTTTTTTATTATTATTATTACCAAAATTAATTTTATTAATCTCGAAAGTCTATATAACTCCTTTTTGAACATTTCTTCTAAATGTTGAACTTGTTCTTCTTTCTTTATCAGAAGTTTCTTCTTCTTTATCAGAAATTTTATCTGACTCAATAAGAGGTGCAATTTCCCGAATTTCAAGGTTTTGTAATCTTTTAGCAATTTCTTTTAACATCTCATCAGATTCTGAAGATTTATTAATGTTGATGTTAATTTTTTCAGAAGATAACGGTTTAAATAAAACTTTTTCTGTTCCTAAGTGGGTATTACTAGTACTAGGAATTTCTATAATGTCTTTATCAAAATGTTTATTAACACTTTGTTGAACTCTAGAAAGTTGTTTTTCCAATAGTATGTAAGACAGATTTGTAAAATTATTTTGTTCAATAACTGCTTTTATTTCACTGTCTTTCCTATAAGGATAGCAATAACTTTCTTCTTTATCAATTTTTATAGACAAATTAACTTCCGTGGGTGTATGCTTTTAATAAGCTTACCTTTTGTAGTAATGAAATTTTGATAAGCCAGAGTTTAGTGTAGCTATAACATTTTCATCAGAAAATTTTGGAAATTTTTCTCTTTTAAAGAGTTCAATCATTTTAAAGAAATCATTTCTTTAATTCATTTTATTAATGAATTTCTTATAGGTTTTAAACCATTTTTGTTGCTTTTCTTTATATTTTAAAGAAAACCATTTTCTTTGTATCTCATTTTCTGGAGAATAAAATAACTCTTTTAATTTTCCTTCAAACGGAAATTCTAGATCATTATTTAAGGTAATAGTGTTTATACCAAAATACTTCTATCATCTTCATATCCCATATCAGATGGTGTCGGAGATCTTACCTTAGATGTTAAAAGGTTTATCAAACTTATACTTAGGTTGACTAACTCCATCGAGAGTGTTTTTTAAGAATAACCTGATCTGTATCTATTCGTGATAACTAAATAGAGGAAGTAGAATTTTTAGGAGTTATTTCTTCTTTAGGTTCTGTAATAAGCCTAACAGTCCGTTCTTTTGAAAATTTAATTTCTACTGTCCCATCTTGATATTCAATAATCTCATTAAGTTTTCTATTTTTCCTGTTTTACAGGTCTATTTCCCTCTTCAAGGATCCACTTATCTGGAAGTTTAACTTGATCCCACGAAGTAGTTTTAGGACAACTGTATTACTTTTAGCTATGTCTGTAATAAACATAGTTGTCGTTTTAGGATCTTGATTAGAGATTTTTCTCATATCCGGGACAACCGTGTTCATAACTTTATAACATATTCTAAAAATAAGAATTACATTTTGTGTTCCAGGCAACATGTCAAATCCTTCAGATTTAATATCTAAACACAAAGCATATTTCAAATTAGGATCTGCTAAAGAAACAGTATAATCTGGATAGCATGAAAAATAAATTGGGCCATCACATAAACTGGATTCAACAACTCCTAATAAGGAATCATGAAATTTATTATGTCTTTTATTACGTACGGCAATTAATGCGGATGTATTTAATCCTAGCCTAGTTGCAGGTTTTAATGCATTTGAACCATACTATATGCAAGTATTTATAGGTATTTATGTAAAGCTATAAGCTTTTCAGAGAATAAATAAAAGAACTATATCCTTCAGATAAAGGAAGAGATTGTTTCAACAATTTTAATAACATAATCAGTTTTTTCGAATAAAACTGCCTGAACTTTTATATATTTTTCCAGTTGGATAAATCGGCATTTTCAGTTATTTAAATTATTATTAATATTATCAGTAATAATAATTTCTTTATTTTTATTATTATTATTATCTTGATTGTCTTGATTATCCTGCAATCTAAAAAGATAAGGTTCTACTCAACTTATCCATTAAGTCTTTCCTTATCACTGTCAACGATTTACGCCAAAATTCCCTCAACAGCCTTCTTTGGCAACAACGGGATAATAACAGGCAACGCGACTTCGGGCACAAAGCCGTGGTTTCAAGGAAAACTTTTCTGAACAAGTTTTATAGAATATTTACCTCTTAACCAGCAGTACAAACAAGATTTTCAAGCTAATAATACAGATACTTGGTTTTTCGTATTTTTTAAGATATAGCACGTCTAATATCTAATTCGTGAACGTAAAGTTCCAACAACCTTCGGTCCAGCCTTCTTTACGAAGATAAGCTATACGTTTTCGAGATTTTCATCTTTCAGCTTGAAACATCCAATTTTTATCTTAAGTGCTTTAAAATAAGGATAAATCTTTTGCCAATTATATGATAATCTCTATCAAGATACCAAATTTCTCCTCTATAACGAGGCATTTACATACCGAGTGCAGAGACCGGGGACAGGAACTTCGTCCGGTCTTGGGTTCTCCTCCAGGAACTCCTTCCAGAACCAGAAACTCCTCAGAGCACCTTGGCTCTGATACCACTTGGGTACCAGGTACCAGGTACCAGGCAAAAGCAAAAGATCGATAAGAGACGATAAAGCGATAAATATAGGCGGAAGCAAGCATATTTATCTAAACAAAGGAACTTTTATTTATTATGAGTATTATACAGAGAGGATTACACTGATAGATAGGAAAACTAAGACTAGGAAAGATTACAAAAGGGCTAGTAGTAGGTAGGCTTCGATGCTTGAATTATCGATGATCTTCAGCAACTGCAATCCTCCTATTTATAGAGGGAAAACATCACTCCACCGCCTTCAGTAGAGAACTCGAGAAGCATCAATAATTGTTGCCATTTACTATTCATTTACTGTTCATGATAGTTCTTTGTCTCATATGACGTAATTATGACGTCAGCTTTTTACTGTTGGTGACGTAAGCGATGACGTTTGGCTACAGGTACGGATCTTGTGCATCTGTATTGAGTCTACCGGTTCTGTGCTTTGGCTCATTTCTTCATCATCATCAGAAGACTCAAGAATTTCTCTAAGCTGCTCTTTAAAGCTCTTGCTTTGAAGCTTTTGATAATAATTCTTTAAGAATTTCAGCAACTTTGCTTTTGTTTTCTTTCTTGACTGGGGGTTTAAACCGGCTCAAGATTAATAATTCCTTTTACTGAAAAAGATTGAGTCTTTAAAGGAACTCAAATTTTCCACCATTTGATAAGAATTCTTCTTCCTAAATAAGGAATATCATTGAATTTTTCTCCAAGTTTTTGTAAAGATCTGTGGGTAATAACCACATCCCATCTAACAATCCCAAGGGGATCTGATATAAGGCTGTGAACATAAGCCATGATTTTTCATACTTCATTTGTTTTAACAAAATCTTCATAGATATTTCTAATCTTATGAAGGAATATTATGGATATAATCCCCAATTAAGAAAACCAGCAAATAAACCAATTGGGAAAATTTATAATTTTCTGCTCTTTGAACTGGATAAACCAGCTATGCTTTCTCTGTCTGTTTTCATAACAGAATGCAATGTCCCACGCTTTGATATAATCAAAGTAATTGAAATAAAATTTACTTTTGTGAGGGTTTCGAGATTCGGGCTGAATTTCTTTAACCCTGTATAAATCTCTTTCCCATTGTTCAGGTGTATAAACCCTGTGAATAAAAGCTTTTGAAAGGCCCATTCGCCTCCAGACCGGGGTTGTTGAGTCAAATTGAACAGACCCGGTAGAAGAAAGAATATCTTGATAATATAAGAAATCTTTGGGAAGATAAATGGATCTGTAAAATTTTTTAGGTAGATGTTCATAACTCTTCAGAAAGAAAGATGAGAA